>JANSTU010039715.1:0-11070 GCA_027564075.1 Bolitophila hybrida | reverse complement strand
TCCGCCGGCTGGCTTATCCATGGTGTCGTTTTCACCGGCTCTGAATCGTCGAAACCATTCCTCCGCGGTTCGAAAACACCATTAATCTCACGGAACGTTTCTCTAGCGGATTTGCCTTTAACGAAGGAAAACAACATAGCGCGAATTTAGGCGTTAGTGAACTCTATGTTTACACGTCTATAACTTTTAAACGCATCTAAATCTAAACTAATCATGCATAGCGTTGTTTTGTAGGTTATGTCAAGACCTTTGAAATGATGTATAGCCGCGAAATTCAAAAAACAAAAAGGCAGAAGGGAGATATTTGACAAACTTATATGATTGGACGAATCACGAGAGAGGTTTAGGTATTCACATATAAAATGTTCCACCGTCTACTCTTCCATTTCACATGCTTTACAGAGCGGTGTGTTCTTGACTCCAATCATGTTTAGATGTTTGTTGAGACAATGACCTGTAAGAAGGTTGGTCAGCGTTCTTATCCTAAGTTGACTACCTTTCAGGCAGAATCGCGCTACCTGACTGTCTGAGCATCTGATGAATTATTTAGATATCATTTTCACTTGGATGTGAAGTCTCGTGCAGCCAATCATCCGTACTCGGAAAAGGGGTTTTACGAAATCTGTATTTTGGAAGCATCTGGTCGGTCCATATAGTTATATATGTTTCTTAATCTTTGAGCTGTCAAGAATGCTTCTGCCTCAATAAATAGAGCCATAGGATCCAGTCTACTATTTGTAGATGTTGCATTTTGGTTTGAACCGAGCATAGCTTAACTCTTGGTCACCATACTATCGCTACAAATGAGATTGAGGGTCTCACTATAATTGTTTACATCCAACAGAAAGTTTTTGGAGAAAGTCTCCCACTGCCCTCCGGCATTGCCATAAGGATCTATTGGCTTTAATAGTTCTATCTTCGACATATTTTAACTTACTGTCAAGAAGAACTCCAAGGTATTTAAGCTGTAAAGCATTGACACTTAGACCAATGTGAGTGCACGAGCTTTCCACTTTCTGAAGTGCATTTTTCATTGTCAACTCCATAACCTTGACAAAGTGTCCAGCCGCATTTATTTCATACTACTAAACTCCAGAGAAGAGGGAATAGAAGAACTTTGTACAATCAGTATCTTATAATAAGCTTCTCTGTTTCACAATATTTAATCAGCTGTTGAACTTGAACTGTAGGAGAAGGAGCAGTGGAATCATAGGGGTGATATGCCGAAGCCAGATCTACCCCCGTTCTATCTTTATTATTGTCAAATCTATGGAGCAGAATTTTGAATGTTTTATTGCATTTAATACTTAGCAGTCTATCAAACAAAAATATGAGTTCTAACTTTACTTACTGATGAGTGACTAAAGTTAGTCACAGTTAAGGCCCTGGAATTGTCCCTTAAGCTGCCAGGGTTCTTGAATGAGCACTACATCCGATGTGTTTTCTGCTAAGCTTTGGCTAAGATTACTCATTGCCGCTCTGCAGTTGTGCAAGTTGCACTGCAACACATGGATTTTAGACGAAAGGCCCATCGAATGTTTCCTCTTGCAAAGGATGGCCGACACCTTCGTAGCCTTCGTGATGTTGCGGTAGTTTTCGTTATTCTACACCCGAGAAGAAAAATACATAACAAAATATATATTATCAATCATTGATATAAAACATTTCCCAAATTTGGACGTAGCACCCCCTAACAAAAGTAAACTTTTTGATTTATTTTGACGAATTTTCCTACACTTCGGAACATTAAGAAGATTTTTTTAAATATCTTTAGATCAATGATGCTCATATTCAGTATATGTACAAGGTACATATTTATGTTTTTTGTAAATGTTTTTATTATTAATAAAAAAATATATTTACATACATGTATTTATTTACTTAAAAAACTATAAATTACAAATAGATTTTGTAAATTCAATTTACATAATCTACTATTGTACATATATTTGTAAAATCGTATAAAATATAGTTTAACACTTATGCCTAAATCTAAATTAGAACAAATAACATGCAATTGTTTATTTTACTTATAAAACAAATGTATTTCATGTAACTGCTCTACCCTAACGCAAGTATTATTGGATACACAGTGATAAGATAGCTGTCATGGGCGGTGGATACGCTATATATATTTATATTTGTAATGTATAAAATAGTTATTCGGAAATGTACTTTTATTAAATATTCAGATATTTTAGGCCTGAAATATTTTTTTTTGTTACTTCAATGTTTATAATTATTTTTAAATTGAATTTATTCTTGTCTACGTAAATTTCGTTAAAATAAATATTCAATATACAATTTTCATTAAAATTATGTATTGTATAAATAAAAAATATGTTCTCTCGATCGATTGGTCGTGGTTGTTGATGTTTTTTTTTTTAAATATATTTTTTAGGTTTTCAGTCGTCTCTATATCGGCTCTTGTACATTCGTTTGCTAATTACCGCGTACGCACACTCATCCCTGCTTCTGTGTGTGTATATGTAAGGATCATGAACAACTTAAAAAATCACAGTTTTTACACTTAATAATAATACAAAAAAATACTTCAGTTTCTCAATGCACGCTGCAAACACGTGCCGAAATTGTACATTTATAAAATATATTGCAGGTGATTCACGTTTAAACATGCTTAGCTCTGAGCCAAGAGTGGCTCATAGTCGATGCCCTCTTTGGGCCCGAGCTTTTTCTTGTATTTCTTCTCAAGCTTTGTACTGGCCAGTTTAATCTTTAATTTACTGATTCGATTCTTCTTAGGTTGCTGCTCGTTAACCTTTTCACGGTCGATCAATTGCAATTGCTCGAATATATTCTTCGGGTTCGGATGTACAGCAGTCGAATTCTTATTGGCATAGACGACGACGAATTGAGAGTAGGCCGGATCAGCAGGTGTGTTAATGTCAGCAAAGTCACGGAAGTTAGAGAACTGGTCTTCGTCGTCGTAGTTAAACTTTTGTGTGGCTGTATATGGTGCTGCCTGGGGTCGTCCATGACCGTTGTTTTTGTTGTAGAAACTGTAGTAGTCATTGCTCTCGAGTCCTCGAATTGGTGGATCGTTGTCCTGATAGAAAGTGCCACCGCGAATAACGCCAAAGTCACCTGAACCCAGAATTGATTGATCATAAGAACGACTGCTGCTGCTACTGCTGAGTCGTTGGCTTTCCTGAGATGGTGCATAGTAAGGCCGCGAGTGTCCCAAAGGTTGAGCATCGCGGAAAAATGAAGGTAGAAAACCTTGTGCTGCCTGTGATTGAGCATCAGCCGGTGAGTGTGAACTGCGTAAGGACGCACGCTCCAAATCACGGTATTCCGCTGCAATTTGACTAAAATCATCTGGTCTATAGTATCCAGGTATTTCTGGTGGAATAGCAGATGGCCGGAAGTCTGACGGTTCCATCAGCATGTCTGAATCATCTTCTTCAATATGCTCTGGAAAGGAAAAGAAAAAAAAAATATTAGGTAAGGTTATTAAAATATAATTTAAAATATATTCCGTGAAGAGATTGCACAACGGAAATAAATTATTAATTTATAGTTTTATATATTGTATTGTCATAAGAAGCTACACCGCACAATAATCAATGAGTACAATCAATAGAATACGACCATTCTCTTCTCTGGCGTGCAATTGTGTGGCTTTCATATTTTCGAGGATGATTTCATGCACGTCATGATCATTATGCTGTCTATATGCTCTACCCGCGCACATTTACTTTTAAAATACTATCTTGCAATAGGACATTTAATTATAAAGACAAAATGTCAACTTTTCGAAAGCATTGTGCACATTTTATTAAAAAAAATAAAATACACTGCACATATAGAAAAATCGATAAAGAAGCGACAAATCGTGATCCATGATTTGCGACATACCTGTGTGCAGTTGTGCATTCTTGTGCATTGCACAAAATTAAATGATGACAACGCGCAATCGTCGCATAAGTATTTTGTATGTATGTATGTATAATTGTAAATATAATATAGAATATAAGTATGCACATAAAATTGAATTGACGAAGGCGGAAGAAACGCGCCGTAATGCAGCATACTGTTTATGAATTTATCTTGATTACAATATTAGAGGTGCAAACTGTGTGCACAAGTGAATTATTATTCGTAATTTATGTTTATATGCAAATTGTACAATAAAATCATAAATCATAAACCATAAACAGCGCATTTTATTGAAGGTGTGGAATTACAACAAATTTACTACATTTCGAATATAAATATATATGTGTATGTTCGTTTTGCGTCCGTAAACGACGAGAAACATGTCGAATTCGATTAACATAAATAAATAACGCACTAAATAAATCATGCTGAATAAAAAAAATGTTTTTTTGTATCTAACAACTGCAGCTATGTATAAAGGTAACGCAATGCAGTGTACATTTGCATTTTCCGAAACAAAGAGAAAGTTTGCAGAATTTAGTTTTTCAATTTTGTTCGTACATGTTTTTATTAAGATGTAATTGCATATGCAATCAGAAATTGCAATAAATTTCTTTACGATTGATTTTTATTTACATATTAAACACATGAATAGACAAACATTAAAAACTGAAGGAAGCAGTTTAGTTTAGTTTAACAAAATTTAAAAACTTATACGAGTACAAAATGTCTCAACAGCTTTTAAAGTTTTGATGAAAAGACGATAAATAATTTAAGCAACTTCTTCTATTGGCTTCATAATCTAGTACTTCATTCATCAGCCGTATCTTTTGGATAGATATTTCATTTTACTTGCAAATGCGGATATAAATATTTAGGCCAACATATTCAAAAAAAAAATTATTATTATGAAATATGATCAATACTTCATCAAAAACAAACAATTTCATAAAACTTGATGTTCTTATTCAATCTGTAAATTTGTTATTTTTTAAGATGCGTTGACGTAAAAGGATGCGACATTTGGACTCATTTTGAGGTAAATCTGAAAGTAAAAATCGCTCACGTGTATACATATTAGCAATTAGTTTAATTTATGTGAAGCATTTTTATCAATTAACTAATTATTTTTTTTTAATTATTATTTTTCGATAGTTGAAAAAAAGTTTAATTCAAATTGCATGTCAGAAAACTGCTAAAAACAGTCAGTGAGTGAACTGATCGAATCGTTTCAAATATAAATAATAACAAAAAGAAGAAATATATTAAGATTTAAATAAAAAAACACATAAAGTTGAAATAAAAGCAAAAAAAATATAGGTGTATACAGAACTTTTTTTGCATTAAATTGGAGCTAAGCCCAAAATATCATAAAATGTATATTTGTGAATCGTTGTATTCAGCATCAAAATTTTGTAATTTTAGGAATTTAAAAACTCAATTTTCGCATAAAAATCAATTGAATATAATTTAAAAAAAATTAAAATTGATATTTATTATCATTTTAGACATTTTAGGAATTTTATTTGCGGTTATCATGTAGTAATACTTTTAAAAAGTCAAAAATTACAAATTTTTATCTTTAATACAGAAGATTAATTGATATTTTTATGTTTTTTTCATAGGTGTTACAAGGTATCTTCATAATTAACACAATAATCAAGTGGGTAGAAATTTTGAGACGGTTTGGAGTTAAAAAAATACCATTATGATGAAAAAAACTAAAAAATAACATATATAAACACGAAATTTGGAAAAGCTGCTATTGAAAATAATTATAAAAAATTCAAAGTGAAAGAAAAATAAGCACAAAATCCATCTTGAAATTCACTTTTTCAAAAAGAAACAGCAATGATGCACTGAAATCAACACACGAAATTGCTTTGAATTATTTTTTTTAAAAAAATCAAAAGTAGCGTCACTTGAACCTCTGTAACTGGTAAACTAATCGTCGGAGTGTCATGAATTTTTGACAGATATCTTTTGAAGGTTAGTACTTCCTACAAATTATATGGATTATTACATAAAAACTGATGAACGTCGAGTAAAAGACGCAAACCGCTCAGCATCGTTCGGAAGGACCTTACATCGCTCAGAAAAGAAGCAGTAGAGCAACATGAATGGTTGGAAGGACATTTATATACTTCTGGGAAAGCAGAGTAATGGCCAAGCCGATATTTTAAATATTTCATATAGAAAATATGTTTTGAAACTTTAAATAATATAATATAATATAATAATTTCTCAAAACTACGTTCACTGTTACTCGCTCAATTTTTGTCGGATTCACTTGAAATTTTTAGTGAAACTTTTTAGATAAATTATCTAGAGAAGTACACACTTTTAGGATTAATAAATAATTAAAAATTTTATTAACAATTTAAAATCTTTTTTTAGCGAAAAAATGAATAAAAAAATGTTTAAATTTGCGAGTTTTCGAAAAAAATTTATAATTTCATTTTGATCCAATCAAGAAATAAATCCTATTTTTTTTTTTATTTTTTAGTGAGCCTAGATAGTAATCGGCGATATGATTTTTGGCCAAAAGAATTCGCTGTGACAAGAATTCACTAATAAGGACTGAATTCTGAAGTTTTCGTCACCAAATTTTAGAGTGAGAAGAATTCACTGCCGATGAGTGCATTTTTGTCACCAAATCACAATAACCAATGAAGAGGGTTTAAAACTAAACACAATTCAACTATTTTATGTGGCTGTTGTTGTAAAGGCTTTAAGTGACAATATTCACAAATCAATAATAATACTTATGGTGACAAGAAATCACTTTTTTGGTGACGAAAATTCATATATTTGTCATACATAAATTTGTCAGAGTCGATCAACGCTAACAATATTTATGTGTATATAGAGCAGTTCATAAGCGTGTAAAAAATACTGGAAACGCAGGACTTTTGAGAGAGAGGAGATTAAACGTAGCTATTAATACTTTACATCTACTGCATATGTAATTAAGGTTCTAGTCTGCAAGATATTTTAAACAATTTTAATACAAATGCCGGGCGATTAAGTCGCGCTCTTAATGCAGAAACATCTGAAACCGTCGATGGACAATGCCCGGATAATCTCGAAAAACTACTGAAGATATAAAAAACGTTATAAAAGAACACATTTTAAGCTTTCTTGCATTCGAAAGCCACTGCACGAGAATGTCGAAAATATTTAAATCCTGATTTAGAAAAATGTGAGGTCTTTATGTGGAAAAATGTAAGTAAAATATGGAAGCGTGTGTGAAAATGAGTATGAATTAATTACATTTATTTAAACTTTCATTTTCTTCGTAAAAATAAAATTGAAAATTTCAGTAACGAAGAGAAAAACAATCCAGGATGTGCTTAAAAGAGCATCCGATAATTCTGAATAATATTTCAGATTGTCATTTGATTTACAAAAAGCACTTCCATATTATTTAATAGCTTACACTGATGCTTGTTCCAGCCAGAATCGTAATTATAAGGTGATTTACATGAAAATTGTCCAATACAATAAATTTTTACAATAAATCACAAGTATTTGGTATCTTGCCGATATATCGTGATTTTGCTAAAGAAATGTAAAATAGAAAAAGAAAAAGTTTAAAAAAAATAGAAACACCTTATAAAAGTGTTTAAAAACAAGTTAACGAATATATTTCAATCAGTTCGGATATTTTAAAAACCCCCTACTGGTACAATTGCAAAAAGAAAACAAGCAAAAAACTATCGCAATTTTAATTCAATCAACACTCCCAAAATATCATCGAAATTCTTTTATATATTTTTCTCTCTTCGTTAAAAAATTAAACAATTACATTATCAACTCAAACGATCTCATGACTGCACATTTATCACGATCTTTAATAAATAATATATAGTAAATATATACAATTATACATACTTGAATGTAAAGCACGTCACTTTCAAATTTAAACAATATGCTGATATAATATAAGATAGTAAATAAAAATGAGAATGATTGATTGCAAAATCATTGGTTCAATTAACAGTTAATTATGATTGCAAACCCACATAAACATCTCAGTATGCCAGCAATTTATATCAATTATCACACAGTGCATATAGTTGAATGTAAATTAAATTGAAATATAAAATAATCGAATACATATATTTATTAATAATAATATAATATTTGCATTGTATTAATTTTTAAATATATATAAAATATTACAATCAAGATCAAATTTCGTTAATTTAATGTAATATCAACCAACCTAGTTACAAACAAGATTTCAATTGTTTTATATATTTTTAGTATATGTATGTATATATGTATATTTATAAAGCTACAGCATACACAGAAAGTAGTCGTCGGCAGTTAAAATGGAAAGTATAATACAGAAGGTATAAATATTATTCGACACTAAACTGAAGCAGTTTATAGCCACCGTGCATACACGCGACTTTGTACCTTTCGGCTCATCGTTAAAACACTAATTGAGCTGAACAATTGCAATAAACCTGAGCTATATATTTACCACAAGCGGCCTGTTTGCATATACAAAACATATTTATTGAATTGCGAGCAAAAGAAATGCAAACACAAGATTAGTATCTCAAAAGCACGCGCAAATTGCCTTTGGCTATCAAACGTGCGCACCTTTATATATATACAAAGTTTCGTATTTCGATCAACAAATGAATTGACTATATTCGCATAAATATTTCGTATTCGACTATATTGTCGCGTTAGATACACAGCTAAAATTGCAATGGGAACAAATAATATAAGAGAATAAATATCAAACTGTCGCGCGAGAGCTTTTACTTCTTTCCCGTGCTGTGATAATTAAGTGGATTTATGACCACCGATGTTGAAAGTTCGTGGTGTATATATAGTTTGTTTTGTAAATCGGTTTCTGTTTTGTTTTTGTTTTTTTTTTGTTTGAATTATAAAAAATAATTATAAATAAATAAGTGTATGTTAATATAATCAGACCGAGATTAAAATTATAATCTAGTTTATATGCTGCACCAGTTATTTATAAAAGCATTGGTATGTACAAATTGTATTATCATTGAGATCGTATGTCGTGTCGCAGGCTAAGGACGCACAGCTCAGCGACGTGGAAAACTCGCATTTATAAGATTCAAGGTATGCATCATAAATCACACAATGTATTAATAGTGGGCGTGTGAAAAATTATTTTTTATAAAAACAAACATCGTAGATTCTAAATGTACAAATAAAATAGATCACGAATTTTATCACACAAAGATATGTGTAACAAAAAAAAATAAAGTATAAATCGATAATAAATTAATATACCTTGCTATCGAAGAAACGCACGAATCGTTTATTTATAATATATAACTACTCCATATTAAACAAATCGGTATAACATCGAAATGCACCTTCAAAGTATGTATAATATATTACATGTTGCACATTAATGTATACTTTATCTTCATGCAAACACATTTAAATGTGCTCACGCGTGTACCATAAATGTTTGTGTCTGTAAAAGATTACATATCAACATTTGTAACCTCAGGTATACTTATTACAAAGACTTTATTTAGAAGAATTTGCTGTTATGCATCAGTTGAAGGAGTTTGACCATGACGGCAGTCATGATGTGCGCCTCGCGCCTTGCCGCAGTCGCGCATAACTGACGTAATCCCGGCGCATGCATAATTCATTCATATTACACGCAGTTTATGCAACCAATTCAATGTTCAATATATATACTGCTTATGTTATATATAGATGCATTTACATATATAAATACATATATAGAAGTGGTGGATGCACTTATAAGCGCACATGTCAGTTATGCATCTATATCTTTGATTGTTTTATGATTGACTTTTTGTATATAAGTGCATATAGATATAAATCGTATGTAATTGCTCATATTAAGATTTAATGTTGTTCTCGGAATAATTGAATATGTAAATGAGTATGTACATACGAATGATTGATTATTTGATATCATGTTCAATGTAATACATTATAATACTATAAAAGGAATATTTGTCGGAAAAGAAACATAGGTGAAATTCATCATTATTCTTTGTTGTCAGGCATCGCCGATACTTTAGCATACTTTAACCTAATATATGCATAAAAAAAAACAAAAATATTATCGATTTCACAAATTGAGTACCATCTGCTACAGTATTTAAATAAAATCATGAGTGATATAATGATTGAGAAACAACAGTTGTCACAAATGATAGCAGTTTACTAAATTTATCAGCCACTAAATAAAAGTAGAACACACATGTATAATAGCGATGAGAAAATAGGATTTCTTCACTACTATTTTGTGCTAGACAATAATTTTAATTATTGAACAAAAAAATAGTTTATTTTATCTTAAGGAGTTTTTTCGGTATAATAATATCATGTGAATGCAAAAATAAATATATATGAAAACTTGTTTTTTTAGGTTTTCACAAAAAATAAAAAATAAAAGTAATACAATAAAAACAATTGCATTTAAAAAAATAAAAGAAATCTAAAAAAAAATTATTAAATTAATAATGACGACACAATTATATGGTAATTTTCAAATTATTCGTAAAACTTTGAACATTTAAATAAATTAGCGTTTTACTGGCACATTTTTTTTAGTAGCTACTGTCAAAAGATATTTTTTCTTTTAAATGTTTTTTAATATTTTATTAATTTTACGATATTACAATAATTATTGATGTTCTGAGCGCAACGTTTTATTTTCCTCAATGAAATTTCCGTTTCACAATTTTTCCGTTCTTTAACTAAGAATTGAGACATTTGACATTTTACTATCGCTGTCATATGTCAGCCAGCATAAACTAATACAACAAATTTCACTTTGGTGTATTTATTTTTTTAAAAACTTAATTTTTACACTTTCTAGTTAATTTCAAACACTACTAATAATGGTTATGTGTCTTTAATAGATTAGGTATGTGTCAAATAAAATGCACCGTTCAATAAATTATTCAACTAAATAAATAATAAAAAAGATCTTATATATTATTAATCTTTTCTTTAAAACAGTTTTCATGTTTTTTTGTTTTTTTTTTTGCACCAATGTATTTATTTTGGTACTCAAATGTTTTTATGGCACGCGTTTATTGGCTCTTATTATATTATTCATTCACCGAATATTATAACAAATATGAGATTGTTTAGAACGCAATAATTTAAATTTGAATATATATT
>JANSTU010039694.1:0-11073 GCA_027564075.1 Bolitophila hybrida | reverse complement strand
GATTGTAACCAATTTTATGAATAATTGAAAATTGAATAAAAATACCGCAGGACTTTTTTGACACCCTATTATATATTTTACAAATGACTTTTCGAGCATCTGACCTGTTCCCGTATAAAATAACGAAAATGCGATGTAAAAACTCAAAGTCCTCGTTACAGTACTGCGTTTTTTCTTATATTTGCGACGCCACGCATGCGCAGTTGAGCCGGCAAATACGCTCGCCCACGGAGAGACTAGAAAAACTAGATAGCTTTTATAATAAAATCTGTTTTATACATTTATTACTTCATATAAATGCGAATATACTTGTGTGGGTGCGTACATGTGAGTGTGTAGTCTGTATATAATACATGTGCAAAACTGAATCGGTGGCAGGCGCGGCCCCTACAGCGGTGAGAAAATAGTAAATAAACAGAGAATTTGCATTCGAACATTTTATATTTGCATTCAACACACACACACACAAACATTGACGCTATATAAAAACGCTACTATAATATAAATACAGTCGCGAGCTGTTTATTATAGTATATATATATATATTTATTATAGTAGTCGTTACTCACTGAGCGAGTGTGTGTGTGTGTACATTTTTGCACTCGTGACTGAGCGAGAAACGTTGAAGCGGTCGCCGGTGAGTGTGAGTCAGTGGCAAGCCGTCGCTGAACTGAACAAAACGGATCGACACAACTCGGCTGCGCGCAATTGCAAGAGAGACTCGTCCAAGTGAACATACACTATTCGTACGCAACCAAATACACATCATAAATATATATAATTTCCCCATACATACATACACACTTACTCGCACCGTGGAGGAGAAAAGATATTTTTTTTTTAAATTGAAAGAAAACGAAGAAGAACACATCGTTATATAGAAATATAGAATAGTGTGTTTATATAGTGAATTTTAGCATTTATAATTAAGAAATAAAAAACAGTGCTCGCTCTAATCCGGCTGCGTGAAATCCGTAACCCCTCAATAATTGCGTGAATCTCGGTCGTGTAGCGACAATATAAATACTAACCCATACATACATACAAATTGCATATATATACTGCACTTGCCGATATTATAAATACGCGTACCGCAATCAAAATTAGTTGAAGTCGCGAAAGTTCTAAAAATAGACTGGTGTCGGTGAGTGAGCGCGCAATAACTGCGCGAGTATCGGTTTACTATAGAAAGAGATAGAGAATAGCGTGTTTATGTGTGTATAATTTAATCAAAAATTACCAGTTTTTAGAGTGTATAATATAAACATAAACAACAATACTAATTTGATATTCTTCAAACCGTTTGTTTATGGAAAACAATATACTTGTGTATTATTGTAATTGTAATCCGAAGAGCATGTAGCCTACCGTACGCAATAACACTGCCAGTTCTATCAACTATAAACTCAGACGGACACAAAGACAGAATACAGAAAGACGACAAAACAAATAACAGAAATAATACAAATAAAATCCAGCAAGTGCCACATTCAAAGAAACGTCCAGAAACATCTCAAATTAAATGGAACACAAGAAAACCATCAGCCGCACCAACACTGTTATAGGTTCAATGAAATGGTGGTCTTCGAATAGCGGTAAACAGCAAGGTGGAGCTTTTGGCAGTGCGATAGCCGTGCAAAAGCTCAGGGAGTCCAAGTGGTTTAAGGCAGACGAAACACGTGTGCTGTGTGCTGTACTCGAGTCCGGGTTCATTGTCGAGACACGAGAGGGTCAGGAGAACGATGGTGGCTGGTTCGGTGTCGTACAGTGCAAGACTGCAAAAGGTGAGTGTGCAAAAGAGATAACGATGTAGTATGCCATCGCGAACCGGGAACATTGTGGAAGGGTATAGGTTTTATATATATAAAGTTTTGTCGCAGGTCAAGGTTATATGAGGAGATTGTGTAATTTGTATGTAAGGTGAAATAAAATTGATAGAAAAAATATCAGATTAATTTAATTTAGTGTTTAATCAAGATGAAAAGATTTATTTATTTTCGGCAAACAGCTTAGTTTATTTTATTTTTTTCAAATAAACTTTAAAAACGCACCTTTTTTATCCGTTTTGCATAAATTGAATTTTGTACGAAATCTAAGTTAAGCTTCTAACGGTTTGATTGGATTGGATAAGATTTAATCGAAATTATTATCTCATTGGTTCATGTATAGGGCCAGTGTGCGATTCAGCACACCGGATTCATTCACCATTACCGCATCACATGACTTCAAATTTTTAAATATACTAAATTTAATTTACTCCAAGTAAATCCAAAAAAATATTTTTATATAATTTTAAATTTAAAGATGATAGATATTACTATATAGATATATTTATATTTTTTTGTAAAAATATATATATAAAAAAAATGTAATGGAAAACTTTTTTTGTAATTTCATCACCTGTAATTTAATGAAATATTAATCTATTCATATCCATTACGATAGAAATTAGGATCAACCAGCTCTTTTTGGTATAAACTAGTGTTATTATATTTGTGCTTCATTAGCAGTGAAAATATGGCTTTCAGAAATATTAACAAGCCCGAGATAACACAACATTAGTTTTAAGGAACATAGGTAATATAGTTATTAATAATACAATAAAACATTAATTGCAATTTTCATCTTTAATCGACTCAATATTTTTATTATAATTAAAAAAAAAATCTAAAATAAAATTCTTTTCTTCTTTTAATATTCTTTTGTTTTTTTTTTAATTATAGTAAAACATCGTAAACTTTCACAATTTCAGATTAGATTTAGATTTAGCAGATTTTTCCTATTTAAAAAAGTTCATCTTTCGAAATTCATATAAACGAGATAAAAACTTGAAACTTTATTTTTTTACAAATAAAAAATAAAATAATTAAACTCAACTGATTATAATAACGTTTTTATTAATTGACTATTCTAAAAAGCTGGGACAAATAAATATCGATCAATTTTATGGGGAAGTAACGAATTTCTACAATGTGTGCATTTTTATTTATTAATTTAATTTTAGTTAATTCGCTTAAATTTTTCGGTAATTCATTCGGGTCCAATTATTTTGCCGTTTAAGAAACCGCTCCATAGATTTACTTTAAACCGAATCTACGATTTTTCTTCTCGCATTAAATGGGGGTTTTCAATTGCATAACTATGTAGATTGTGCATATAAATGAATCCGTCTGTTTAATCCGGTCTTCGCTATGCTTCTGCAGAATTGTTTGGCGAAATTTCGAAAAACTGACTTTATTTGGCGATTGACTATGGCGAGAACTATGCATTTTTTCACTAAGGTTATATTTTGATATTTTAGTCGGTCATGAGCTAATTAATAATACCTGCAAGGGATGATGTTGACTATCAGGACACCTTGTATATTTTTGTAAAACCACATACAAACTACTACACATTTTCCAAACTATTTCTAAAACAAAATTACCATCAATTTTATATGTTGTTAAATAATAATAAATATACTTTTTAATAAACTTGCAAAGAAATATGAATTGAATTTATCACAAATAAAACACGTTTTTAAATTTAAATGTTTATAAAATAATTAAAAAATCTTCATACAAAAATGAGTAATATATAAAAAGTATTCCACTGTAATATGTGAAGCGTTTTTTGGATCGGTTCTGATTAGTAATATGAAAAAAATGGAAAGTTTGTTTTTTTACTATAAATAGAATCGAGGAAACAAACAAATATTATTGTCGCTCGAAAAATTGGTGTAAACAGCATTTCCGCGATACCGAAATACACGAAAATGCAACAATACATTCAATTAAATATAATAAAACACCATTTATACACACAGTCACACACATACACAGTCACAAACTGAGTATTCTCAAAGCGCAGACATAATACAAATTGCACAAAGTGGTCAATTTGCATTTTTTTATATATATATATAATATGTATAAATGAATATATGTATTTTACATACATTCGTATATTTACATATTATATAAATTGTCACGTCTCAGCGTGGCCATTTGCCAGACCCTTGGACAGGCAAAGGCAACAAAGCACATGTGAGATTTTAGAATTATAGATACTTAATTTATACATATTCAGAAAAGAGCTTTATAATACACAAACACAAATAGAGGCGGGTTAGTATGCACTTTAGAGTTATTTAATTTAACGATTGTGTCTCTGGCGAGCAATATAAAAAAGCTAAGCGTGCGCTTTAAGAACTTTGGGTCGCTTGTGCGCAACACCATATGTTTACTGTTATGTGTGTACATTTAATTAATACTAAATATACACAATGTATACAAGAGCGTAAACAGATAAATATATACGCGTTTACAGATGAATATAGATAAGATTTATTTAAATTGCGTGTTTTTATAGAATTAAAAATTAAGTCTATTTAAAGAAATCTTTTATATAAGATTGTTTATTTTATAACAAAAAAACTGTGATTTTCATAATTAAATATTTATTAATTAAAATAGCTTAAATATGACACATGCAATAAAAATGCATTTGAACAACAAGTCATGTAATAATGGCCGCATATATATACTTGTCTACCGCGCAAGCTCATTTACATAAGAATCAAGCTCGCGCTCTGTCTGCGCCTCTAGCCTGTTCAGTCAGACATTTAGATTAAAGCTAAATAAATCCCCAGCATTCAATTATAATATATGCATTTGCTTGCATATATTACATACACAGAGTAACTATAATGACAAAAGTGAGGCGCACAAGCATGCACCGGTTTATTAATACATTGTGCAACAATAAATGTGCAGTATATAGGTATACTGCCAGATTAGCATTTTTTTAATTATAATTCATATAGGCGATACTTTGAGAAATTCTACCACATTTCATATTAATTGATCTCGCACGTAAATGCAGATAATAAATTCATTGTAATTGGGATCGATTTGGCACAGGTTCAGTGTCATATTGCTATACAGTATATATTTTTGGCGCATCGTAGCCCGAAGATTATAAATGTTTTTGATTTACACCATGCCATGCCGGATTAAAGAAGTCCTTCAAAGGAAATTACAGACAGTTATAGCTTAGTATTTAAATAGATATAAAATAAATAGTTAAGTTGCAAAATTAAGGTCATTTGCAATTAATGCAGTGATGAACTTTTAATTTGTTTTGTATTATTAATTACAAAATTGAACTCAATGTGCACTTAAGTGAGTATGAGGTCTAATTTCGATGCAAAACGTCTCAGAGAGTTTAACTGGATATGTTGTATCTTATATATCATTTAATATTACGTCTCTAGAAAATGTGCTTATAAACATGAATCGTAGACTATATTTTATTGTTTCTATAAATTGCGACGATTTTTTTCATAACTGCAGTAAGTCGTTATAATAATATTCATATAATAAAGCTTTATATATGTATAATATGAATTATGTATGTGATTATGTAATTGATTAATAGGAGACGACGGCATATATACATCACGAAAATTACATACATACATTCTTCAATACAATACAGAAAACTGTATTATTTTGTGCGTGAACTATTAGTTACGTGTCCATTCTCTTTAATATTTCATTGGGCTTATGGATTAATAATTAATTATTAATCGATTTAGTAGATATAATCTATTTATCTTTTACTGTACTATTAAAAAAAATAATTGAGAAGACAAGAAACATACATACGTATATATGCTTGTGTATATTGAAAATTTGGTAATGTACATTACATTACATTGTTGAGCGTATTAAAATCATCTGTCTGGCCCTTGATGAGTCCAAAAATATCCAGCATTCGCTTTTTGCGATGCTGGACAAAATATATTGGTTCGGCAGATACCAAAAGCATTTTGTAATAACATTTTCGCTAAGCTTACTGCATTTTGAAAAAAAAAATGTTTTCTTTTTATTTATAATGTAACATAAACTTGATTCACTGACACTTCCAAACAAAAAATAAAAAAAATTTTTAGAAAAAATACAGTTATTTTTTTTTATTTTTCTTAATGTGAAAGGGGTCTTAACCCCTTAGATCCAAATACATACGATACAAAACATAAACAATCAGAACGGCTAATCCGTTATAATGAAACAAATATGCAAATGCGAAATTATAGATATTTCTTTTGAAAGCAATCGCAAAATACGTTCATTATTTTTTTAATGAATAAATGCGAACAATCTACTTGTGTTTGCGCATCGAATATTAGATAAGATTGTATAATATGTGTTAATCACTTATCAAACACACACACAAATAAATGGTTAGCTCACTTTTTTGTATTATGAAGTATAATATACCTATCAATGGGCCAACAATCTCACGTTTTTAAGGCCACAGGGCTCAAATTTTTCCATAAACATTGGGTCACATGAGCAATTATTGTGATTAGTATAATTTATAGTACTGAAAATTAGTCGTCTATGCAAGATTGGCATTAAATTAAGCAAATATGTGGATATTATTGCAAGATTAACTTTATTTGGCCAATCTAATTGTCAATTTTTGCCATTTGCTAAGATATCACATTATTCTATCTTATCAAAATGACTGATGGTAATATATGAGTCATTTAAATTATGCAATATAATATAATATGATATAAAAACACAAAAATTATGTTTTTCATTTAATCTCATCCTCAAATACGTTCGTGCTGAAGTCTCATTATTGTGTTGGTTAGTAATTTGAGATATCTACAAGCAATTATACAGAGCAAAAATGCATATATCTATATATGAAACAAAGATATCTTATCAAATTAAAAATACACGTTTAATGTGATTTAAACATTAATTAAATGGAAGATCTCAGAAATAAATTTTTCCGTTCATAACGCCATTTCATATAAACGTAATACATACTTTAAAAAAAAAAACTGAAATATCTATTTTAACATAAAATTAATAGAAACCGAGCTTTCTTTATTAAGAATATTTTAAGGAGTTTGCCTTTTATCTATAAAAATTAGTCAATGAGAACAGTGTTAATTTAAAAAAAAATTTATTGGTATTAATGAAAACATTTTTAACATGAAAATAAAGTATTAAAAGAGTGTTTGTTTAATATAAAAACTATATATTTGCAGACAAAAAGCCAAAACCCGAAAATGTTGAGATCTATTCAATAAAGTTCACCGAACGTCGTATTCGTGTGCAGAAGATGACATTGGCGGACGTCTGGTCACAGGGTTGTCTCGTACGCATCAATAACTTTGGCGACAAGGAGAAGGCTCCACATTCCGAGAAGGATATCAAGAATCAGGTATATAAATTGCAACATCCGCATTTTTTTAATTACATACAACAAAAAAACTTAATTTATGCAGATATCCTTTGCCCAGAAAGCAAAGCAGATGCTCTGGCACAATTCACAGCATTTCGCGTACTGGTGTCGATACGGCGATCGTCAGCAGGATATCCGTCAGAAACAGGTAAATTACGATATGCAAATTCAGTTGCAGGATAACGAAAAATCAATAAATTAGTCGGGTCGAGAGTTTAGAGTGTCATTCTGCACTAACCGGGTCAAGTGCATTTATGCGTTTTGTCATGTGTATGTTTGATGCGAGAATACATATTATATATTATACATAAAATCATTGTTATAAGCTTGAAAAGAAAGCTCGTTAACTTCGGTTAAGGTCATTTTATGCGAACAACGCTGTATATATTTTAGATTCTATCGTTGACAAAGCTAAAAATAAAATCGTGACTTGTGCCTTTGTGCATTTCTAGATTATATTATATATATATATATATATATATATATGTGACAACGGCTCCGGGCGCTGATCTTTACAAAATCTAGAGTACAATTTTCTTATCTTTTTGTCGTGCTGATTTGGAAATAAACTCTCAATTTCGGGTCAAATAAACAAAGTGCGATAGCTTAAACACGCTGACGAGTCAATACAGTCACTGTGTCGGTTAAATTTTCTAATGTGATGTAAGATTTATACGAAAATGGTATATATTGAGCAATAGTTATTGCAATACTTTTTAATTTAACAAAAAACACATACTTTCTTGAGAAACGAAATCGGTGAGCTGCATATAGCTTTGTAATCAGTAATTACAATATACAACATTATTAATCGCGGTGCTGAATTCATATATATGTATTCGTTTGCGATAACTGGTTTTATTGCAATGCATTTATATAAATTTATTAACTGCTATGAAAAACAAAATATTTGCACAAGTGCACAATATCGAATTAAAGAAAGTACAAGGTAGAAGGAGCTCGCAAAGATAAAATATATGCAATAAATTAACAATACTAGAGCGCAACGAAGGCACTCGCACGCGATAACCACCATCTGCATTGATAAGAAAGCATTTCAAAAGAAATATGAAATTTAGATAAAACATTTGTGTAAACACTGCGTTAAGCACAAACATAAATTAAATAAGGAAACAGACATTATTAATAAAAAAAATATTTTTTCTTTTCTTTACAGATGTCTGAATGCGGCCAGTGGGGTGACGTTGGCATGAATGCAGGCATGCTGTTGCTGATGAACCGTCAGAAGGCCAATTCAGCTTCTAAGTAAAGCGTGCCCGAAGCACTGTAGCTTGACAAGAAACCGAAAATATTTTACAGAACTCGACTGTTTTAAGATGATGAGCGGCTCATCTGTATTGTATTGTTTTCGATCGCAGTGCACCTAAATCACTTTTTATAATTGAATATTGCAAGACTTTTAATTTGTTGTTGAACAACAGACATTTTCTAATCATATACATGTATAATATATATAATATAAATATTACCGTAATTTTAAGTGTTGAAATATTTTAATATAATAAGATATAATAGCAATTGCTCATATATGTATTTCGCAATGCCATGTTATTATCGCTGTAGTAGTCTAATCGCAGCAGCTTTTATGAACAATAAAGAGATTGCCGTTGCAGTCGCATTGAAACAAAGCATAATCTATATTGTTTTATATTGAAGTGTTTAATCAATCAATTTGAAGAATATGTAGAAAATGTTTCCTTTTTGTATTCTTAATTTTATCTTTTATATAATATTTACTACATTATTTTTTAAAAATGCGTTTATTTATGAATGTATATAGTTTGTGTGTTTTAAATTAACATGGTTTTTCAGAGTTTAGCTTTGTAAGCTTATCATCTGGGGGTGTGGTTTTGGTTTAATTAAGTTAAAAACAAATGTCTGGGAAAGTTAAAAAAAGTTTTTAGTAGGCTCTATAAAAAAAAGGATAAGAGAACTACTAAGAGTTCCTGAGTACTTAGCAAATTAGTTGGTAATCAGAGTTTGTTCTCTTTTCTTTGAATCTGGAAGTAAGTGTCTCCACAATGAGTTGTCATAGCTTTGGTACTTTCGTTTCATCGACTAGTCTTACGTTACTTAACCATGGTTTTGGATGATCTTCAGTCTTTGATGATGCGATCTCTTCATTCCTGGGCAAGACTGGGCAGCCGTATACCAAGATTGGTATTGGTCTTAAAAGCTTGTTATCCAGTCAGAGTTTGGACGATCTGGCTGTTAGATGGTATAATCAGTTATCTCTAGTTACATGATACACATAAGTGTAAGTAACTAACGCCAGATCATTTTTCCTTAACGTTTGCAATGAGCAAACTACAATGTTGCTGCTCACTGGAGCTCCCCTATTTACGGCTATGTGAACCGTTTCGGACGAGACTGTATTCGACCTAGGGTTATACATCTGATTTTACTGGGATAGGAGACGCAATGTCAATTGCTCAATACTATCCTGCCTGCCTGCTTTCAATACTAGACAATCATTTTCTATGGTGTGATAAGTAGCTGATAAGTAGTTTATATTATGATCTATTTTATGTGTGACATACTGAGATGATGTCTAGCTCTACGTCTTTTAGCACTATTGACCTTAACATCTGTATCATTTTGGAGTCTTTGGAAATTATACTTAATGCATGCTGAAATTTAAAGATAATAACATAAAATTCTTCAGTTTAAAAGAATTCTGTGAACTTTAACTTTAATGATAAACCCTTAAAATGCTTATACTACTATAATAATGCTGGATTTTAAACTTCCTAAAATGATATCTTTTCAGAGCATCTAGCAAATTTTTCAATATTACCCAAAGAAAGAACCGCTAGAGTCTAGATGCTCTGAAAAGATATCATTTGTAAAATAAGATAAATATTTTAAAATTCCAAAACAATAATAATTTTTAAAATAAAATAATTTAAACTGCCAAACAAAAATAAACTATTTTATTTTTCAAATAAAATATTTTATTTTTCAAAATAAACTATCTTGAAAAAAAAAACTATTTTTTTAAATAAAATATTTTTTTTTTCAAAATAAACTATCTTGAAAATAAACTATTTTTCAAATACATTTTTTTTTTCTTAAAATATGTTTCAAATAAACTATTTTATTTTCAAATAAACTATTTAAAATGGTTTTGCCGAGTTATAAATATATTTTAATTTAAAATAGTTATTTTCGAAATAAAATATTTTATTTCAAAATAGTTTTTTTCAGAAATAAACAAATTTTGAAAACTATTTTTCAAGTGTCTGGGTAAAATGTAAAAAATCAGTGCAAAATCAATTTTTATAATTACTTCAAATAAAAAAAATCAAAATTCATCAGGAAAAAAATGTAAACCATTTGTATTTTTTATTATATTTTTCCAGCCGCATTCCAGACATTTTATGCTTTAAAGTCTTTTAAGTCTTTTGTTCCGGTTTCTCAGGAGTATGAGCTGCTTCGTTCCATAAAATAGTTTAATAGTTTGGAACAATTTTTTAGAGTGGTAGGTATGTGGTGATATGTTTCTGGCTTCAGATAAAATATTTGCAAATTTGTAGAGCTTATGTCTTGTGTTGTAGTTCTAAAAGCATATTTGTAGATTTGCTGAATTTAACCCAATCTGCAATAGTATATAATTATACGTATTTATATTTGAATCTATTTTATTCTGTGAGAACATGAGAACATAGCCCTGGCGGAGAGGGTTTACGCGTTGGCCTGGTTTATGGGAGGTCGCCGGTTCAAACCAGGCCGGCAGACCGAAGTGTTTTTCGAATGTAGCACTTTAAATCAGTAGGTTCCTCTTGCTATTAATAGCCTATT
>JANSTU010039683.1:0-11073 GCA_027564075.1 Bolitophila hybrida | reverse complement strand
CGCCGGCTGGCTTATCCATGGTGTCGTTTTCACCGGCTCTGAATCGTCGAAACCATTCCTCCGCGGTTCGAAGTGATGGTATCACCCAAAACACCATTAATCTCACGGAACGTTTGTCTAGCGGATTTGCCTTTAACGAAGGAAATCTTCAAAATAGCGCGAATTTCCAAATGATGTATAGTATTGCCCGATACGAGCTCTGTAGCGCTTTGTACATAGCCACAAAATTCAAAAGACAAAAAGGCGAAAGGGAGATATTTGACAACCTTATATATACATTTTATTTTGCACAATGGCCAACGAAAATAATTGTATAATTTTAACAAAAACTCTCGTTTTTTATGAATTAAAAATATTTTTCATGTGAATATTATGTACTGAAGTTTCTGAAACATCAAAAAATCGGTTGACATAAAGTCCTGACATTTTCGTAAACATAATTAATTTATTTTTTTGCTGTCGTTCGTTTGTTCATTTGCTCTAAGATTTATTTATTGTTGTCAACATCCACGAAACTGTGCTATTATAAGTAAAAAAAATCATTTGATTAAAAATGTGGTTTTAAATGACAAATTCTTTTTTTACATACTCGGTGATTAATTTGAAAGACTAATATTTGTTTTTTTGCGGCAAATCGAACACATTACGCTATATAAGTGTATATACGTTTAATAAGTTTATAAGTTTTATAAGTTTATTTACTCTTGAGCAATCTAGGATCATTTCAAGGTAATAGTTATCTCCTCGGATTGTTTCTGGCATGTTCTCCATCACTGAAAAACAAATCTTAAGTAGGACATCTGCAAATATATCACACTCACTATATATGACCACTGACAAGAAGTAATTTATAAAAATAGAAAATAATAATGGACACAAAGCTTATCCCTTCGAAACAATAGAAAATTTCATAAGAAAATGTAATGTTTGACCTTCACTTAAAAGTAATATTTATAATCAATAAAAATTAACATACTCAATTTGTTCTTGTCAATATTTTGATAAAAATTATCAGAAAACTTCGAAATGTATTTTATTAGCTCAGGCACAACAACTCAAAAGCCTTATAAAGTGCACTCAAAAGACTAATAGTGCGATAATCATTTACTTTTTTCGGATCCGACACTTTAGGTATTGGTATACATTTTGCTTGACTTGGAAACTAAGATGTTGTTAATATTGTGTTAAAGATATGACATATATAATGCAGAATAACTGGTATCAACATTTTAATAAAACTTATTTGTATTACATCTAATCTCACAGCATTTGATTTGATAATCATTATAGATTTTTATACTTTATCATGTATTTTGTACTTCAATTTTGTAATTTCTGAAATAATAGTGTTTGTAGACACACTTTATTATTATTTACATAAATAATACATAATTGTGTAAATTATAGATTTTATATAGAAAATATACTATACTATATCGAATTATATATATTTTTCCATATACAGATAACAAAAAACAACCTATAACAACGAATTTAGAATTAGAATAATAACTTATCTTTATCTTATCGAAAAAAATCCACAATTAAAAGAAAGCAGTTACGTCAGTAACATTAAAATAATAAATAGGAATACGTGGTATGTTTAATTGCAAACGTATTGCCAAGTCATATTCATAGTTTTTTTGTAGGATATTTTAAACGTTCATTTTGTGAATACTAAAGTTCAAGCCTTGCGCAATAAAACTATGTAAAAAAACTTAATAAGATTAGAGCTAAAAATATAATGTAATTTAACCTTCACTCGTGAAATGCAGTATATTAGGCATTAATGGCGATGTTATCTTATTTTTTTAGTTTTAAATTAAATTATATTTTTAGTTAAAATCTTATTAAGTTTTTTGGTTTTTTTTTTTACATAGTTTTATTGCGCAAGTCATGAACTGTGGTATTCACATGCTAAAATTGTATGATTTTTCTCCCTGTCACAAAAAAACACGAACACACGTATCATAAAGCTAGCGCCGCGTTAGCTTTTACGTATTTGTTGGTAAAAACCACATAAGAAATCTCTCCATATATCTCGACATTTTGGGTTGCGTTTTAAAATCTATAAAAACACACAAATTAAATGTAATACGTCAGATAATATCAATAACATAAATGTTACAACGTACATGCAAGCAGTGTTGTTGTTGTTGCTATTGTTTGTGGCATATAATTTATATAAAATATTTGTGAAATAACAAAAATTTTACAAAAATTGTATGTTTAGAAAAAAAAATTATACTGGCTCAAATTACATAAATGACAAAGATAAGTTCTATTTACTTTAAAACTGCTTTATAAAATAAATCTGTTTTTTTGACGAGTCACTAAAAATTGACTGTAAACTCAACTTTAAATTAAGCAAGCAACAATTAATTTAGTTAGACAGACAAGCAGAATTATGATAAAAGATCTCGACCGAAACGAACAGAGGCACTTCAGTTGCGCATCGCATTATAGATCTTTTCATCGATCGGGACCTTGTCTTGGATTGCTGCTGGAGCGGAATGGGAAAGATTCAAGTTTTAATTTGTTTTGGAATGCTCACAAATTTCATGGATATATTTTTCAAAGTAGTGCGATACTTTGATCCACAATATACTATGACGTTGAATGAGCATTTCTTCAAGTCTTGCATGTCAAATACTAAGAAACGAACCTAAGCGAGTTGCATCACAGCGTTAGCGTATATCATTGAAGTGCCAAAAAAAAACTGAGAAATTGTAGTGTTTTGACTATGAGACAGCCAATTAAAACGTAACGGGTATATTTGAACGATGGAAAGTACTTTATTGATAGAAATTTAATAAAAAATATATACATTATTTTTTATTTTAGTATATATATATATATATATGAATTGACATTTTTACTTTTATTATTTAAAAAAAAAAATATAATTATATTTATAAAAATATTTGTTGTGATAATGGTAACGTGTGAAGCAATGGCACAAAAAATGTTTCACCATTTACATTGGTTGTAACAAATTTACATAAAATGTCTGTTTATTTGTTATTGCTTTTAAATACGTGAATCAAAGAAGAATTAAATGGATTAAATCCAAAACACCCTGTTCATTCAGAAATTGGGAATCAAAAGCATCATTCACTTGTTCTATATTTCTGGAACGCACAGTTCAGTAATAAAGTTTGTGCAATCAAAGATCGAATTAATTAAATTATAATACGATATATTTGTATATATACAATATAAAACAAAAATTTGCTAAATATAAAACGATATCAAAGTTCAATTTTATATATATTTTGATAATAATGATGTGATGGTCGATTGATTGCATAACTAAATAATTATAATTAAAACATTTTTTTACTACTACTACTACTTTTTAATAAGTAAATAATAAATATAGTTACTTTTTTACTGCAGGTCTGTGCAATTAAGTCAACTTACAGATACGAATTGTGAAATAATACTAAAAAAAAATAAACACATAATAAAATTTATATACGTCATACTATAACAGTACGAATAGTAAATACACAAATGCATAATAATTACAATTCGCAAACATACATACAATTATGTCATAATGTTTTACATGTTTCAACTTGCACTTACACTTTTAAATTGCAGTTAATGATGAATTTCAGGTGTATTCATTTATCACAAAACATACGATGTGGTACAAAGTCTCATAATATTATGACCGTGAATATGCGTAATCGTAAGCATATACATATAAATGCATATAATATATGTATAAATTATATATTGTATTTAATTTATATACACGCACACTGTAAAATCACATTAAACAGAAAAAAACCGAATGACCGTTTACGTCCGGGACTAGAATCAAACTAAGTCGATATGATTGTGTGATTGAAGAACGCTCTATAACATATTTTGAAATAATTATGTGTGTATTTGCATATTATTGTATATATATATGAGAGTTAACAAGTATGTGTGTTAATCAGATGATATTTTTTGATATAGTGCGAGAGGCAAAGCACATAAATATTACGTTATATTTTAAAATGTCTGACCAGCACTCGAGCCGCTATCACAATGTTACCAGAGAACTTATCTTTACTCAATTATACAATATTACATATGTGTATATAATATAATAATCAAATACAGTGTAGGTAATCGTATATATACAAATTTCTGATATCATTATAAGTATAGCGTTTTCGTCAATCGCTTAGATTATTTCGAGCCACGCAGTTTATCTAAATAATTTATAAAAATATTATTTTTATTATTTGTGCATTTGTAATAAGTAAATTTAGTATAGTATACACTGTTTGTATGCTTTAAATGAATTGCATAACATAACACATCACTCAATAAGTCCGTAGGATGACACATAGATGGCGTCCACCGAATCGTTTCCGCAAACCGAAAAGTGAAATTGCGTGAGATAGCTGACACTTTGAAGATATCAGAAGGCAGTGTGCACAGTATTTTGCATGAACATTTGTCCATGAGAAAGCTGTTCTCAAAGTGGGTGCCGCGTCTGCTCACAGAGGACCAAAACCAACAACGTGTCGATGATTCTGAGAGCTGTTTAACCGGAATAAAAAGGACTTTTTGCACCGTTATGTGACAATGGATGAAACATGGATCCACCACCATACTCCAGAGTCAAAACGGCAGTCAGCTGAGTTGACTGCAGCGGGAGAACCACGTTCAAAGCGGCCAAAATCGCAAAAGTCGGCTGGTAAGGTTATGGCGTCTGTATTTTGGGATGCGCACGGAACTTTGTTCATCGACTATCTTGAGAAAGGAAGAAAAATCAACAGCGAATACTACATGGCATTATTAGTGAGTGTGAAGGAAAAAAATTCGACAATTTTACGACATCAACGATGGTTAGGACTCTAAATTTGCCCTGACGCGACTCACAACAACTTTGCAGGGCCAATGCGCATATTTTTTAGATATCTCCATGCACCTAGATCTATCTTGCTATTTATATTCGAAATCTTGAATCATCAACACCATCATACACTTATTGTTCTAAACAGGGTGCGTGTGTATATGTTAATTGATGGCAATAATGTTCCGTTATTCCGTATCAATAACCTATTTCAGAAATAGGCTATTAATAGCAAGAGAAACCTACTAATTTAAAGTGCTACATTTGAAAAACACTTCGGCTGCCGGGATCGAACCGACGACCGCTCATAAGCCAGCCAATTTCTGAATGGCACTGAAAAGTGCCATCAAGTCATAAATATAATTTATTCATATTTACAACTAATAAATTAATTCTTGAAAACAAGTATTTACAATAATTAATTGGTTAGTCATTTTATTGATGAGCGTCTAGTACCACATTGTCATTTTGTATTCTTTACTAAAAATGATACACTTTCTGGATATTTAGCATTGTCATAATCGATAATTAGTGGAATATATTGCCGAAAATATGCATTATTTGGTTAAAAATGTTAGTTGGGATCACCCAGGTATATGTCACAATTTCGAAATAATTTATTATTAATTGTAATAAAAACTGTGGTTTGTTGTGTGATTTTTCCGAGGGGTTGGCAACTTTATAGTCTTTTATATTTACAAATGACATCAATGTGACTTCGAAGATTTCTATGTGACTTCGGAGACTTTGAAGTGACTTCTAACATTTTAAAAGACTTCATTGTGGCTTCAGTGAATTTAGTTATGATTTCAGTAAATTTAGTTGTGACTTCGGAGTCTTTCTATTGTGACTTCGCCAAATGACTTCTGTCAAGTGTCATAATAATATTGAAATGTCAGATGTCAAGTCTCAATAATGCAATGTGCGATGCGCAGGAAATTGCACAGGAAAGGCTTAACTTTCTTGAGACTTAATTATGAAATATAGACTAACAGAATGCCTGACGCTGTGTGTGTTCAAAGGTCCGTTTCTTGGAGACCTTTGTCACTCCAGACAATATTTCAAGGTCAAAAATATGAATTTTCGTCACCAAAAAAGTGAATTCTTGTCAACAAATTATTTCGTGACAAGAATGCACTACAGATGTGTGAATTTTTGTCACTAAATGCCTTTACAACAACAATATATAACATGAAATACTCGAATTGTGATAAGTTTTAAACCCTTTTCATTTGTTACTTCACGT
The DNA here is from genome assembly GCA_027564075.1 of Bolitophila hybrida. Lineage (NCBI taxonomy): Eukaryota > Metazoa > Arthropoda > Insecta > Diptera > Mycetophilidae > Bolitophila > Bolitophila hybrida. The sequence continues at coordinate 4,966 of JANSTU010039683.1, read as the reverse complement.
TAATTCACGTTAGAGAATTCTTGTCGAATAGAAATCCACAACGTTCTTCAACAACTACCATAAACCCCATATTGACATGTATAACCCGTCGTTTTCTCTAAAAATTGTGTTCACCGGGTTTAAGTGATACTAGAAGAGGGATAACAATATTTGAAAGAAAAGAAACTTGTGGAGAATTATCCATATCTTACAAAAAAAGAAAATATGAAAGCTTTCTAACTTGGAGAAATGGTTCCATGTTACCACGTTAAGAAGATTTATCTTAATATTGAATTTACGGCTCTGTAATTAAATTAATGTTTGTTTATAATAAGTCAAAATAAAAACTAGTAAATTTTCGGCTCATCGAAAATCATCGTAACAAATATATTCAATGCAAACAAATCCATTATCTTTAATTCATACATATTTCTTCCTCCACGCCTTCATTAAGTTCAACAGAATCTGTCCCATTGTCGGCCTCATTGCAGTCTTCACTACTATCGCTGTCGTCTCGGCTGCTCTCCATATAGTTACCCAAAAACAGGGACGCTGGATTACAATAGTTTTGCTAAAAAAAAGAGAAAATTTAACAAAAGATAATAGTGACTTTATCTGAATTACTTCGTCCTTGGATCGACTTATCGACTGACGTGCACTATTAGCAAGACCTTGCATTACATCGATACCCTTGAACTCTTTACAATGCTCTGCCTCCTCATCCGCATCATTATATGAATCAATATTATGAGCGGCATCACCAATGTTCCGTTCAATATAAGCTCGAGATTCCGTATGTCCCTAAAAATCAAAAATTAAAACAATGAAGAGTTGAAAACAACATGCTTTCGATTACATTGTTAGAAGCCCTACGACTTTTTCCGATTTTACTCTCAGATCGTGTTATCTTAAACAGTTTATCCAGTCCATTCATGTGAACAATGTCACTCTTAGCTTTGTGTGGATTTCGAAGACGATTATCAGTGATCGGTGACATTATTGTCATATTACGAAGGTCATCACGTCTTTACGAGAAAATACAATAATATTAATTTGATTATTTCCAAAAAAAAACGTACTCCTTTAATAGATTTTCCAAGGTAGTCTTGTTGATGATTGCATAGCCTTCGGGTACTACAAATGAGTTCTGCACTGACAGCTCCTTCTGATATTCCATCATTTGCTTGTGCAGCTGATCGTTCAGCGACTCTGCCTGTTTTCGGTTATAGATTTCAATCTCAATTTGTTGTTCAAGGAACATAGTTTTCTCTCTGAAAATTACAAAAACAATAAAATTGGATATTTGAGGTTATTTGATAATTTTACCTAATTCGAACTATTTCGTCTTTGGCAGAAAGCTTTACCATACCACTAGTGTCAAGAGTATCCGGTTCTACACCTAATTGGCGACGGACATGAGTCAAGATGTGATCGCTGATCTTATCGTTGTGTTTTATGTCGAACATAACAATAGTCTTGTTCAGTTCTAGGCACTCTATGATTGCCCTTCCTCCGACATCTGTTAGGCCACAGTTTTGCATTTCAATGCCTTTAATCCATACGTCTTCTTTTAGAATCGTTAGAATCATTTCGAGACCCTCGTCCAAAATGTCCGGATTGTTACTAATCGAAAGGCACTTAAGTCCAGGTATGGTTTCTGGGTCGACGTCACGGTATCGCAATGATTTTTTCCATCCCTCGGAAAAGCGAAGGATTTTTTGGTACTACACAAAAAGTCAATAATAACTTCCGGCTGGTTTCGAATGTATAAAAAATCCTACCTTTAGCAATTCACTTATGGCTTCAGCACCTTTTGTTGTCAGCTGGCATTGCGATAAATTGATGCGTTCCACGTTCGGCATATGCTTGATAATACCACATATTATCTGGCAGCCGTCGTCTAGTAAACGACTGCGTGCGAAGCTAATGCTTTGCAAAGATGTATTTTGAGATAAGCCCTATAGTAGCAAATATGAGTTTTTGTTAAAGAGAATTTCACATTTGTATACTTTCGATATACACTGCGCATATTTGCAGTTTAGCGGAAGTCCTTCAAGATTTAGAGTGGTTAGGACGGAGTTTCTGGCGATACACAGTGAGATTGCTTCGATTAACTGAACAAATACAAACTTTGTGGTAAAAACTGTCTCCGATCGATCCATATTCCTTGTCTTTTTTTCGGTAGTTATACTCTCCGCCACTATGTAAATAAACGTCCTATTAGAAGAAGACAATACGTATACTCTTTTATGTACCATAATTGATATTCTTCCTTGATCGTATTGTGATAACGTGAAGTGTTTCGTCTCCACTGAGTGCATTGACAATATTCAGCCAATCGTCCAGTTTCACGCGATCAGCATGAAAGTCAAGTACATTCTTGACTTTGTCCTTGATTTCAGCCAGTGGCTGGGTGTTCTTGTGCTTGTTCAGCTCCATGTATTTTACGTAAAAACCCTTGAGACGTCGCTGTGTCGATGGCCTCTTCTCGGTATTTACCTGATGTTCATTAGTGTTAACCATCATTCTGATCAGGAACTACACTATTGCACACAGTATAGAGATTGTACAATTAATAATTCATTCTATCAAAATAAAAAAGGGAATAGAAAACAGACGACGATTGTTAGAAAATTTTGATTTTTGAAAGCAGTCACATTTTGCAATACTGCGTGGCTACTATACACTACGCAGGATATTCTGTATTCTATGTTCATAAATTAGAACAGGTTTTTTTTTTTGATGTAATAATATATAATGAAAATTACGATTTGGGATGCTCCCCCGCACGCATTATATAGGCTTCAAAAGGTTAAAGTTGCAGCGTTCTTTCGAATTAGCATTTGGCAATGATTTTCTAAGTTGATATATTGAAAACAATGTAAATATGAAGACTAATGTTTCGTTTTATTGAATATGTCCTTTCTCGGAGAATGAACAGGACAGCGAATAATACCCTAAATGAAGGGGTTGTCCTCAATATCAAAAACTACAGTTGTTGGAAGTAAATATATACATTATAAGAGAGACCCAAACAACAATTTGTTACTCATAAATCACAGCAAACTCATAACTCAAGCCATTTTATTTTTCGGCCATTTTATATTTCTTTGTTGTTTAGAGCACACAGCAGCATCCCGTTATCTTAGTTACGAAAAGTAAGTTGTTGTTTTAGTATTAATTATATTTCATTAATGTTTATTTGGTTTTAAAGCAGCAATAAACGACGCCACAGGCACGAGGGATAGTAGAAAAGCTTCTATCGCATTGTTTGTATGCTCGCACAAACCTCTATGTTAGTATACTGTCACATATACAACGACAGGACATGATAGATTTGGAAATAGGTCCTAGATAAAGCAGGATAAAGTTTTCCTTAATCTTGGAGTAACGTGGAGACGGCGTAAATGAAAAAAGTGACAGTTCTATTTCAGCAGTAGCGTTGTCAAAATATTGAAGTGTGGGGGCAGGGTAAATGGCAAATGTTTCTGAAATATTAAAAATCCAAGCACATATATTAATATCCGATGATTTCTTATCACACCTGTCTCCATCATATGCCAATTTACAGACACAAAAACATCGTCTTTTCGATTTTCTGATTTTTTTTCTACAATACAATTTTGACAACATTTTTAGATGTGTATTTTAGTCCGCCTCTATTGTTTGTGTATTAAAGAACGGGAAACATCATCATTATCACCCACGAGCAAATTTGTGCACGTTTTGTCAATACGGTATTACGATTTATCTGCCAAATACGTTTGTTAATTCGTTCAGAACTTATGTTCAAAATATCAATGTCCTCTAAAGGGAAACAGTTTACTGAGGATGTTGCTCTTATGTACAATTATTATTTTGTACACAGCCTTGGGATTGTTGTTAGAGGGGTAGATTGGATAGAGATAGAAAAACATTTCCAGGTGGTCCTGACTGGCTTTCTACGATGATATGTACTTCAGACTTGTTTTTCTTCTACCTGATATTTATAAAGTCCTAAGTGAGCTTTTTAAACTAATTACGATCCCGATAAAAAGAGTTTTTCTTCCAGACTCTACAACATATTCGCTAGATTCGTATCTCAATGCAGCAATTTAAAACCGGAACACATCGCAAAACAGTTGTATCGACTAATAAGAATGTCGAAGGCGTCATTATTCATGGGCTTTAAATTCGGGCAAAAGTAATGTTTCGTTGCAATATTCACTTGCATCAGCAACAGAACAACTAAATAATTGTGTGTTCCATTGGACTTTCTTCTTTTGTTTGAAGTATAATTTCTTTAGTTTGTTTCCCAATGTAAGCCGTTTTCTTCTTGTAGATTATGTAGAGCTTCGATGTACTTCCATATATATATACCTTCTTAATAAAATATTGTGGCACAGCATCAAGTTTGGGATATTTTCTAAACTGACATTCAATTTTTCATCAAAATGGTTGGAATATAGCCTGTAAGATGAAGACGGAACAAACAAATGTCTTCCGACCGCAGAAACCCACTTTTCTAAAAGATCTGTTTTGAGAACCTATAATTTAAATAATATAAATATTCCATATTTTTTTTTAGATACGCCAATAATATAATATTTCATAAATTGAGGTTAAATGCAATATTCTGACTCAAGAGAAAAAATAAAACGCTATGCTCAGGATTCCTTCCATGGGTTCCACAACAAAAACAGCAATACAATAAACCATTATTTTTTTGCAAATAAACACAAATTATCAATCAGAAAACTAAAAAAGTGACAAAAATATGTAAACAAATTCGAACTGTCATAAGACGACCATTTACGCATTGCGAACTGTCAGTTTCGACGGACACTTTCAAAACGCAATATAAAGGGTTTTCCATTAAGGGCGCTTGAGCTTTGAAATGAAAAAAAATACATGTAGGAGAGATATTTGCGGAAAAAAAATATTTGAAAGGTCCATCGACCCCATTATGTATGGAATATGACATCATTCAAATGACCGCCAAGGCTTC
>JANSTU010039672.1:0-11076 GCA_027564075.1 Bolitophila hybrida | reverse complement strand
CTTGTTCACTTGTATTCTACATCTGTCTAGTCCATAAATGTCAAAACAGATTTGACATTGGCGGCCATTTGCAAAAAAAAAGCATCTTCCAATAGGGTGATTTCTTTATATTTTTATTTATTTTTTTCACGTTGTATGATTGATGATCGAAATATAATAATAATAGATAATATAATATATAATATAATATAATTTATGTATTGCTAATTCAAAAATAATAATTGAATAATTGATAATTTTTTATCGATTATTGATAATATACATATATGATAATATAATTAATTAAAAAATTATTATAATGTTAAATTAGAACCATTTGTTTGAATGGTTATATCGATTTATGGAATTACATTTTTGAATTTAAAATATCATTAATTTTTTTTAACACAATACTGATTAAAAAATAGTCCAACCCATTTTTTTCTGAAATGCATACAGTGAACGTTAACAAAATATATATGTATATTTAAATAATGTATTTCTGGAGCGATTTTTAATGAAATAAGACGATTTGTATTATTATAACAAATACTTTTTTGGTAGTTATAAATAGTACACATCAGGGCTTAAACAACAGGCTGTTTAAACTATTTAGGATTTATAATTTTTGGAATTCTAGGTTTAGGATTTGTGAATTTGAGTTGTGTTTTGTAAAATATGTTTTATATAGTTTTTATTGAGTAATGGGTTGTATGAGTATTTGGATTTATGAAAATAGGTTTTGAATATAATGTAATTCATAATTTCTTTGTTCAGTGTATATGAAAAATATACAACAAGATATAAAAATGTACATACAGGATGTTGTGATAAGATAGGTACACCGGTGCAGGACACACCACTCAAAACTTTTTACACTTAAAGCACGTAATTTTCAAACTCCTAACACTGAAAACATACAGTTCTTAAAGCCCGCAACTCTCAAGATTCAATCAGATGCAACTATGTATATATTTATTTTGTTTTTGTTATATATATACATTTAGATAAAATAAAATAATTTTTCAGTTTTATGGGTTGGTTGGAATTGAATTAAAATTTACCTGTTTAATTTCAAGAATTGTGGGATTTTTTTAGAATTAGGGCAGATTGATTTAAAAAAAAAACAATTTAAATCGATTCAGAAAAAAATCTATTTTCTTCGATTTTTCGACTTTTTTCAATTTTTTTCAATTTTTAAATATTATTGTTTAAAAAAATACCTTGCGACATTTTAACTAGTATCTACTTCGTTTGCATTATTACACACAGCATAGCGCAATAAAACTTTTTGTATAAAAACAACAAAACAGACCGTCTTTATAAATTTGGGACCGAAAATTAATGTTTGAGCAAATAAACATTTTATCATCTAACTATTAATGTAGTGATCGCGCGTTTTAAGGTTAGGGCATAGTACAAAGTAGTAGTTTGAATGTTTTTGCTTAAGTATAATAACGAGTATAAATTATAATAGTATGCTTTTTTATCACATGGTATTTTTTATATTATATTTATATAAATATATATAAATATATAATTACACTATATTTATGAAAAAAATAAATATTAATATAAATTGTAAAATAATAGCGCACATTAAAAATAAGATCGATACAGGGAACTATTATTTCTCTAATTTATCCCGATAAATATATTTTTTTAAATTCTGAATTTATATCTGATATATATATTTTATGTTGAAACTTCATAAAATGTTCATCTATAAACTGTCCACAAACAAAATGTGTAGCTTTTTTACTAAAAATGTATCGTGAAACATTACCAAATCAATAAAAAGTAAAAATCATCATACCGCCAACTCATGATAACAGTCCCATTAAAAATAGATCTTAACTATAAACTTCTCTTTATAATAGAAATGCATAAACATTAAATTAAAAAAAAAGCTTACGGTATTTGTCTGACAGAAGGAGAGATTAGTGAAGTTATTTTCTAAATTAACTAAAAACAGATTACTTCAAAATGACGTATTCATTGTTATTCCTATCTTAGCGACCACCCTGTAAACACATCCATCAAAAATGAGTACAAATAAAATCTGCACAAATATCAACCGGTTACGTAATCTACGAAATCTTGTTTGTAACGAAAATATTTTTTGTTTAAGAAAACCGGTTCTAGCGGTCGTCTCCAAAAATGATAAAAATAAGCATATAATACATAAAGTACTCGTTACAAGTTATAAATTATATTCATATTGCTTACACACTACTCGTACTACACTTTTGGCGGCAAAGAGATCGCGATCTTGGAATGCATTCTTGTGTGCATTTCAATTAATTTTATTTTTAACTAACATTTCGTGCACCATAGGCATATACGAACCGTTTTAATGATGATGTTCGTGTTTGTGTGTGGTTTCTGCGTGCGTGCGATAACGCTTTCTTTCATTCTGTTCCCAGCGAACGAAGCGCAGATAATTTTCGCTTTTCATTGATAAAAATACCGTTGAAGCAATTGTTAAGGCTGCCGCGACGCGTGTATACCCAATACACGAACAAAAAAAAGTACATACTAATTACTTGTAATATACCATATGTATGTATTAGGTATACGGTATCCGCGGGTATGTGCGTAAGAGTGGCGCAAAAACACACGCAAAATAATCGTGGTAATGATGGCGTGGGTTTGATGGTACGGCGTGAAAGTATATATGGCGAGATTTAATTGTGATCACAGAAGCATGTATTTATCATAGGTATGTTGCGTAAGTGTATGTGCGATTGGCTGTAGTTTAATGATTAGTCCGTTGACCCTAAGAAATTAGCGATTTCATATCTTATATAATAATTAATCTACATAATATGGAATGACAAAAACAATAATGTGTGGGTAGTCCGTAATATTATATTTTCAAACACAGTCACACTGCTTAAGATTTTGAGTGGGTGTGGATTATTGCTTTTTTTTTGCATATATAGTTTTTCAAAAGAACATAAGTACTTGCAAGCGTGCTTTATAATCTTATTGCTCTGGAATTGATATACACGGCATAGACATAATAATTTAGTATTCAAGGCGAGTACGCGAGGTCTTGTTCTTACCATATTTGGAGATATGAGATGGAAAATGTGTGTACGCAAAGGTAAACGCAGCTGCGCTTGCGACAAAGTGACACGTACTTTGTTACCGCCTAAAGACAAAGTTAAGAGGCATTTAAATAAATTTATATTGTTGATATAGATAGTATTTTTGGCTTATTATTTTTAATTAGTAGTCTTGCGGTATTTTTGCTAGATGTCATTGAAAGCGAATATCTTATCTAGAAAAATTCAAAATAAACTTTAGTATACAAATAGTTTCCAATAGATCAGCGACCGATCCAACTTCAAGTGATGCAACCGTTGTAGATGGAGAAGCTAATACAGACGGAGCATTTAAATATATATTAAACAAAATCTAGTCTTGCATTCTGATTAACATATATTTCAAAAATAATTTTACTTATTCGCTTTTATGTCCAACTTCTAGTTCTCGACATAATTTCGCCATTGCACCTTTAATATCCCGATTACTCTCCCATTCTGAAATCTAGATAGAGAGTTTTCTTTTTTGTATTGTTATTTTCAATTATTAAATTTTTAATCATATTTTTATTAAAATATTCAATTGTTAAAAGTATGATGAAGTTGCCGTCAACCAAACAGCTCTGCCTGGTAGCTTTTCATATTTTTGTAAGTTGATGGTTTTTTATCAATGCAAAAAAGCATAAATTAAAGATCAACCGTTTGATGCTATAAATTCAATAATCTTAACTAAAGGGTGTTACAATACCTCGTTTCAAATTAGTTTGTTGTCAAAATTTAATTGACGTTAAAACGTGTTGCACAATAAAATGTATATTATTTAATATTATCGAAATTGAAATTAAATGATTGATAAAAATTCTACATTTTTTTTGTACTGATAAATAAAACTGAGTAATGACTATATCGATTGAGCCCATTTTACAGATTTTAATTAAACTTGCGCGCTGCCTCGAAAATCCACTAAAACTTCATTGCTCACCATAAACAATCCTTTTGAAAATTGTTGACTGAGTTCTTTAACAATAGGGTCTAGGATTTCTATAAACGTGTAATTATAAAATTGCCGTTAAAACGGCGAATATTTGGTTTAAATCGTGTAACTATTGTATAAAGCGTTTTTCCCCAACCTATTATTTACCTTGCTTCTATCCAGTGCTTTTAATTTTTATAATATTTTATTGCTTGTTTCTACAAAAACTTTAAAAGCGCTATGAAATAAGGTATTCACAGTTAATAGTTTGCCACAGAACTCCCCCTATAAGATTTAGATTCTCGCTGTATATTTGATTTGTGATTTCTGATACAGAAATTATAAGAATTTGCCTTTGGCCAACGTGTAAAACGATCAGGTCAAAAATCAATTAAAACCAATTCTAGCAAAGGACAAATTTGGGGATAAAATTATATCTTATGGACAAGATTTTCTTCTCAGTTCTCCTATAAATTCAATGTACTTCTTACAGAATTCGTTCTTGAACTCGTATTCGCGAAAGCGTTCTAAAACTTGACGAATGTTTTGTGATAAACGCAAATAAACCAACCGTATAATGGCTGTCTTAAGATTTTCGTTACCTAGTTTTATGGATATTCTGGTAATAAATATGTCCGTCTGAAGTTCAGTATAGCACCCAGTCTCAGTTAAATACTTCAAGAAAGTTAGAGGCTCATCATCATCATCAATCAGCGGCAGACAAAACATAAGAAAAGTAATGGATTTCTTCCGCTTATCCACAAAATCCTGTTGAAGGCTATAGTAGTATGAGTGCGGTCTGGGCGAAGCACATAAACTAACCTTAAAACACTCAGTAGACAAACCAGACCAACTTCAACTAAAATTTTCTCGATTGTTTTAGAAATCATCCGCCGAGAATCTAGATAATAAAAGTATATAAATAGAATTTGAATTGATGATCAAAACAGTTTCAACTTGATATTTTTTAAATATTTTACTCTCTTGCTAAAACTCAAACAAATATCATATATCAATGTAATATTTAATGGCATATATACGAAAAACAAGTGGATATAATTCCCAGCTTTTAACAGTTTCACAGTACGCACACATGCGCAACACATTTAAGTGGATTCTGCGGGAATGTGCTTGAACATCGCAACGGCCTCGCCGCCGTGCACAGTATAAAATATAGGTTGATTATTTGCTGAAAATTTGCATAAAACGTCGAGCTGTCGCAGTTTTCCATTTGCTCAGCTCATATACCAGAACGCATTTAATGTATAAATATATACAACAAAACAAATACAACGACAAAACATGTGCGCAAGTATTTCTATAGTGCGCATACTCGCGCGATTGCCCTATCTTTATAGCTAGGCCGAATGGCACATAGAGCGGCAGATAATAAAGAAATAACAATAATCGAGTTGCCAAGCACAAACATATACATACACACATAATCACACACTCACAAACACATACACGACAAAAATGTAACAAAAACAAAATACATTTAACAGCGCTATTTTAGCTCGAGAGCCTGCTTTCAAGAATTATAATAATATATCGGCGTGTGTGTGAGTCTGTTTGCCATCTTGAAAGCTGTTGCTGTTATCTATATAGATAAAACATTATATACACGCTACTTTTCTATTTAGCTCAAATCGGCAGCTGCAGCACCGGAGCGACCAGCTCAGCACTTAAGCTTCTTATAGAATGATCGCGCAAAATTCCGCCTGGTCGGCGTGAGTGCATGGGCTTCCCGTTTGAGTGTGCATTGAAGTCTTTTGTTTTGTGCGCACGGTACATGCAATTACATGCGCGTCTCTAGTGTGTTGTTATAATGTTTAATGTATTTATATATATGTCGGTATTTGTTTTATTTAAATATAGTATTTTTTTCTACTTAGATCTTGTTCACAGATTGACAATATTCACAAGACACATAAAAAACAAGCAGAATATTAAAGAGAATTGCAATTAATTGTGTATGCAACACTGCATTCATTTATTTTACATCAAATATGCAATAAAATAAAGTAAATAATATTTCAAAATGCACAGACGCGCGCATACAAAGAATCCACAGCACAACTAAATTGCGGAACAGGCGCGTAGGCACATTCAAACACATACATATATAAGAAATTCAAGCGCGTCATATCTTAAAATATTCGCAAATCTTTTTTTCGTTTTCTTTTATTTTGATGCCGCGTATATGCCAACATTTACATGCATACACACACACTAAAGCGCAGACGTTGCGTGTGCGTGAGATGCGGTTCTTCGAAAAACGCCAACGAAAAACAAGTTCGCCTTTGCGCGCGGCACGTCTTATTGTCGTTTTGTGCGGAGGAGATTTCACAGTCGACACGACACGACGATTCAACTTATTGTAATTTTACCGTCTACTTATTTATATTGAAATCAAAATTCAAAATTCGATTGTATACAGACGCACGCGATAATGATGTTGCTATTTGCAAAGCATATCTATGGCTAGTAAGCTGCTGTGATGAAAGGAGAATAATAACTATAAATTAAATAATTATATAAATCGTGGTGCTTGCAGATTCGTCATCTATATATATACAGAGGACGTCCTTTGACAACCTTCAAGCTCACATGTTATGATAGTGTGTTTTAATTAAAATGTATACTATTTACAAACCAAAAACCTTAATGAATGAAATATGTTTTTTTATAATAATCATATTGCAAACATATTTCATTAAAAATATTTCAGGATAATGTAGTATTTTGCGTTTTCCCAAAACCATGTTGACAACAATGTAATCGGACACAAGCATATTTGAGAAAAAAGTTATCGGACAAGTAAATAATTCCTGCCAGGATCTTTGATTTGAGGTCTGGAAATGTTAGGTAGGCCATGAAACTTCCTTGTAGATGTATGCAAACATGATACTTCACTATCCTATCAAAATTGCTCGTGGACAGTCTACAAACATTAGGCTAACAGAGCAAATTGTAAAGCAATTTAAAAACGTCCATTATTACAAGGGTATACACGCAACAATGGTTATCTAACAAATGCGTGAAGTGTGGTTGCCGTTTTCTTTTATTTCCCCCAGACCATGCTTTCCTATAACATGGGTCAACCTAACTTGGCGTTAAAATCGCCAAGAGTAACAATAATGTCAGCGGGGAATGATGGCAGGGTTGCCAATAGTTCTTCATAGAACTCTTGTTTTGACGTTAGGTCCGAAGGCTCGGTAGGCGCGTAGCATTGGACAAGGGTAACGTTAAGTTTCTTCGTTCTCAGCCTAGCAGTTATGATCGTCCCCGAATCAGGGGTCCGGGAAATCAATCTAGCTTTTTCTTGTCGAGATAGAGCGATCCCAACACCCTCTCGGCGTGTTGTTTCATGGGCTGCTCTACCGGAGAACAAGATAACGTATCCGTCGGACTCGGCAATCTCACCGGAGCCATTCAGCCGATTCTCGCTCAATCCAAGAACGTGCAGCTCATATCTCGTTCATGACTAGTTCGCGACGCCCATCCGCAAACATAGTCCGAACGTTCCAAAATCAAAAAAAAATGTTTTCAATTACGATAATTGCACGTAAAATCGGACATATCTAATATATATTTTGTGAGCATAGAATTGAAAATTTAGAATTAATGGTAGAAATGACTCCTTTAACTCTTAACTATAAGAAATGATTTAATATTTATGGGTTCGTCTGATTTATTTATATATATATATTTATATATATATATAAATGCCTTTGATCCCTATTCGGGACATAGGGCATCAGTTGCGGCCAAAGCCTTTATCGCCATCCAGTTCGATTGAGCTCCTGCCAGCTCTCATTCGCCTGTGCGGTCTACTTCTGCTACGACTTCTTTGTGGGTTCCATTGCAGCGCTTGAGCTCCAATGTTGTTCGAAGCGCGCTGCAAGGTGTGACCGATCCACTGCCACTTTCTCCGTCGAACTTGCATTGAGACGGGTGCTTGCCTGGTCGTCTCCACAATTCAGTATTGGAGACTACCTCCGGCCATCTTATGCACAAGATCAAGCAGTGGTTGACAAAAGTTTGCAGTTTACCGGTCAGAGCAGAGGTTACTTTCCACGTCTCGCAACCATAGAAAAGGACCGATTTGACAGCTGAGTGGAGCGCCAGACGACGCTGAGCATCACAAAGACTGAGCGGGCTTTGTTGATTCTGGCACAGATGTCAATGTCAACGATTATTCCTGACTTCCAAGCGTCATGAATAGACTCGTCCTCCCATGCCTGTACTAGCATGGGGAGTAGGATCTCTGTTGAAAGTGACGGGTCCGCTTTCACGAGTTCTATTGGGATATTGTCTGCTCCGGCTGCTTTGCCGGAGGCTAGGCATTAGCATTAGATTTATTTAAAATTTATATATTTAAAGCGATATATCTGAAATATGAGTGTGCCAAACTAAAACAGTTTTAAAAACTTGACCTTTAACATTCAGAATCACGAGAAGTGATTCTGGAAGGCTAAATTTCCTCCGATCGTCGCAGATCTATAACATTCGTCTAATAATAGGTGAACATATTTTTTAATCAGTTCGACTGAACCCTAGATGTTCGTCTAGATGAGAGTTGGTAAGGGACCGGGTTGAACTAGCTGAGGCTTATATGCAATTACATGTTGAAAAAAAAATTAAATAGAACGCGTCATAAGATCGTGGCCGGGGAGAATGTTCAATCTGCAATTGAACAGGTTCATAAACCTAGAGGCACATGAACACAGAGGGTACCTGAAGACACCCAAATACAGACAATGTAATAAACACAAAAGTAAAAACCGATTGTTTCCCAAGAGAACCTTAACCGATAGACAGCCATTGTGGTCTTATAGATGTCAATAACATCAATATAATTAACGCGTATATCTCATACTCTAGAATGCGTTACTTTGTACCAAACAGCATTTCACTGAAAAATGAAGATATGCGATGACTGCATAAAATCTTTCGAACTTCGAAGACATATCGAACTCGACGTCCCAAATTCAAATGAACCAAATCACAATGATGGTCGATGGTGATTATCAGCATCAATTCATTTGTATTATTCGAATCTAATTGCCAACTACAAAAACTCCCTTAAGCTTCAATCATATATAAGTTTTAGTTTATCAACACGATATCTTTAATAAAAGGAATGCAGAATACTTCACCTTTTTTTGAAATACCTTTAGAAAAACAATAAAAACAATAAAGTTTTAACCATAATATACGAGTACTTACAATATTATAAAACATAAAAAAAACACAACATTTCTATGCATCTACAACAAAAACCTTACCGCAAAAAGCAATATCATATGCCCACGCGAATCATTCATGGTCCACGACCAGTAATAATTGCATAGTGCTCAGGCACACCATAATTGTATAATAAAATTATAATAAACGAACTGTCAGTGTAACACACTAATACTAATGCGCATCATAGTGCACACTCACACAGAAACTAAAACTCAGCCTCAATATTTAGCAATGAATCCATCTTACGCCATGTAAGATTGTATACACAAACTCACAAACACACCTTTACGATGCCGCATTCACCTGCGTGACGTCATGCCTGACTTGAGCACCGTGCGTTGTGGTTGTTGTTCATTTCGAAGTGGGTTTTTTGTTTCGAAATTGGCGCGCGCGTTCTCAGTAGAGTAAAGTCATTCGAATCGAACGCATGCGCGCTTCGTGTTGCTCGTTTTCCTCTTGTAATAAGAGTGTAGATTTTGCCGTGAATCGTGAGTGAATTAATCGAGTTTTGGTTAGCTTTTTAGCTTATATATATTGTATATAAAGTGTTTTATGTTTTTACACAGTGTGTGAGTGTTTATAAGTTTTGCGAGAATCCTAAAATTTGTGAATATTTGGTGTCAGAAATTCACTAGAGTGTTTTCACGACTGTGTCATTGTAAAACAAGTGATTTAAACTCATATATATATAAAATACACGAATTGAGCATTTAATTTAAATGAGTTGAGTTTTACAATTGAAACGTGAAAAAAGTGAAGGTGACTCGTAAATACACACACACACACATATACACGAAATT
The DNA here is from genome assembly GCA_027564075.1 of Bolitophila hybrida. Classification (NCBI taxonomy): domain Eukaryota; kingdom Metazoa; phylum Arthropoda; class Insecta; order Diptera; family Mycetophilidae; genus Bolitophila; species Bolitophila hybrida. The sequence continues at coordinate 1,021 of JANSTU010039672.1, read as the reverse complement.
GTTTATTGTTTATATTTACAGGTGTTTGTCTCTCTGAATGTGTGTGTGCGCGATATTTCAGTGAATTATTATTGTAACTCTTTGCGGTGAGCTAACTTTAAATAGCGGATACACTAATACATATATATAAAATCGCGCAGCTCGCCACTTCATTTGGATTTAAATTCAGAATCTACAGATGACTCACTAGTAAACTAAAGGTAAGGTCAGATACACACACGCACGCATACACGCATAAAGGTGATTTTCGATCGGTGCGCTCGCACCCACAACTTATGCAAATTGTATTTTATTTGCATACATTCAAGTGTATTATATAGTTTAGATGTGTGCGCACGCTTAGTGTGTTGTTTTATATTTAAATGTGTTGCGCAAGCCATTATACGCGCGAGCTGCCTAATGGATTTTGGTTAAACAAAACATAGATAATGTGCATTATAACTTATAAGGCCAATGAATATAGTTTTTTTTTTGGGTAATACGAAATACGTTTTTGTATTATAATTTTAAAAAACAATAATATTCAAATATTTAAATTGAATTGATTTTAGACCAAGTGATATTAAAGGAAGTGTTACTTATGTTACGAAGAAATCAAACAGTATTTTTGCTTCATTGTGAATCAGGTTGTCATGCCATATCTACGGAATATGAGGAGCTACGAGTGTAAAATATTCTAACAAAGAAAGTATTATCGATTAACAAAATTTTCTATCCCCAAGAACTATTTGTTTGTTGATATAAGTTCAAATGCACGACGCCGAGGCAACCGTTCGACTTCAGCGTGAAATCCTATTCTTGGGTTGCAAGACGTGCTCTGGACAAGAAACAAAAAACTTTCTTCAAACACTGCTTCAATCAGTTCTTAAGCATTACACCGATTTTCTATAAAAAAACTTACCGATTTTCTAGAAAAAAAACTCACCGATTTTCTAAAAAAAAAAACTCACCGATTTTCTAAAAAAAAACACACCCAATTTCTAAAAAAAAAAAAACAACGAATTTCAAAAAAAAAAAACCA
>JANSTU010039661.1:0-11077 GCA_027564075.1 Bolitophila hybrida | reverse complement strand
ATGATGTCATATTCCATACATAATGGGGTCGATGGACCTTTCAAATAAATTTTTTTTTTTCGCAAATATCTCTCCTATATGTATTTTTTTTCATTTCAAAGCTCAAGCGCTCTTAATGGAAAACTCTTTAGTAATAATACATTGTGTAATTTTTGTTTATTATTGTATTTGAGCTAGTTATTTATTTCTATATTTGTATATATGAATTTGTTGTTTCCGATTCTCCAGGTAGCTTCTGAATCAGTCATTTTCCACTCCATCAATTCCGTGTTTAGATGTTAGTGTCATTAATAAAATGTCATGATCAACGGTTTCTAATGCTTATAATACTGTTTTTTTTTTTTTTTACTTATAGCTGTTTTGCATGAGTGTTTTTCTTTGACTGTGAATCAATTAGCAAATCGTTGTTTTTTATATGTTCATTTAACTGTTTTTTTACGATACTCTCTATTATTAAGAGACACAAAAGTCTAAACGTTATAGCGTTTAGTTATTGTTTATTTTAAGCGCGCGTAAGCTGGCCGCCCCATTGATTATAATATAAATTGATAATTTATAACCCAAGGCATTCAAAAGATTTTTTAAAAATGAATTTTCAATTTATGATTTTGAGAATTGAGAATTGTAAAAAGCAATATGTGTTGAAAAAACGAATTCAAATAATAAGTAGAAAAACTAATTAAACGCCACTGCTAATAAATGTTAAAAAAAATAACTTCTTAGCAGGATGTTTTTTACGGTCTACGTGGAGGACTTACCCACCTAATAGGCTTTTTTTTATGATCCTGTGTAGACACAACGAGCCTATAATAGTAAACACAAGAATATTCACACATAATTGGATGATAAAATAAAAAAAATGAGCCAATTTTACATTAATTCATCTTATTTACTTAATTAACAAAACAATTTCTAAAAATAACTACCAGATTGAATAAAAACACACAAGAACGAGATCCAAATAAATTCACAATTTTTGTGCCCAAGAAAAATTGCACTATTTTCTCGGCACACAATATAATGGTGACACCCTCCATATACGCCTCACATCATGTTCCATCCAATTTATTCGCGAGTTTTGCCATCAGCGCGTGCACACACCGAACGACAGCGCGCATTCAGTTAACAAATTCAGACCTTTCTAAATTACGTATAATCTCATACTACCCCCGTACACATGCACCCGATAACAAACACACCACGCACACACACACACACTAACAAAATAGATGTGAATTCTTCGAACAGATCCAATTTTTCAAGTCATATTACCGTTTTTGAATCGTTCGTCTTCTCGGGTGGTATATGTTCCTTTTTATATACTTACGTAAATATCAAATATACGTTATTCTTGTCCGGGTCTGGATGCGGCAAAACGCATCCATCCACCAGGCCAGAAGAGCACGTGCAAGTGCGCCCGATCGAATAACATGCGGAACTCGTATTTACGTGTATGTGTGTGCTTATATATTGTGCATTTTCATTGGATTCGCTGGCGAAAAGAAAAATGCCAAGATTTTTCATCCTAAGTATGACATTTTTATGGAAAACTTTTTGCTGGCACGTTTTTATAGAGACGGCATTATAAAGATGACGACGACGACACCCCGTCTGGTATATATATATGTGTGTGTGTGTGTGTGTTTGCATTGTGTAAGACGTTGCTCGGCTGCTGTGGTGCACAAAAGCAAACATAATGTCTTCTATATCTGTATGTGTGTTTGTATATTGCATGTATGCACACGGATGTTTTTCATTTATATATAGTTGTTGTGTATGTACGATTTTCATAATGCATCAAGGTATTTTCCTCGTAAGTGACGGACGAAGATGTATGCGTATCGCTTATGATAGTATAAACCATAAATATAAATATTCTAAATATGATAATGTTTGTAGTGTGCATCTCGTATAACGGTAATCTGACACAACAAAGTCTCTCAACATACCAGAGAGGGTAGTAAATTCAGTAGTATAGCGCACGCGCTGGAAGCTTTATACGCTATACGGTACTCGTATGTCAGAAAATGTCATTGTATGTATATTATATATGTATATAGCGTATAAAGGGTGTCTGAGAAGTAAAATGTGAAAGATGACCTCCCATCCCCAACAAACACTGAAAATGTTTTTGGAAACCGTTTCGAACTGTAAATGTTCCTATATTTTCACCGCATACACAATACACATATAGCTTTTGGTCATTTGGCCGGTGAGCTTTTCGCATAAACACAATAATACGATGTCACTCCGAAGGGACGACCCTTGTCACTTTGCCTGAGTCAACCGAAGGGTCTTGAACACTAACTTTCACACATGACATTTTGTGTTTGAGTTTGTTGGTGTGTGAGTGCGTTCAAAGAAATTTGTTCATTGCTTTCTTCAAAACCACTCGAGATTCATTCGAATAAATTCACGCATTCATGGGCAAATGGATTTCGTCAAAGTCAAGCGTAATATTATTATTCAAATCACATTAATCTAACACACACACACAACATATGTACATTGATACATTGTTCATATGCAAATTATGTGAGTGTGTGTGTATATAAATTTGAAAATAAATATGTAAAGAAGTGCGTGTATATATAAGAATATGACAGCAGCTTCAGGCTCTCGTATGTCTTACGATACGGTGTTTATTCTAGACGAATGTCGTTGTTTTACTGCAGAGTCATTGCCAGCATATAAATAAATACATTTATACATTATATATAATATACATTGTACATTTAATGCACGAACAAACATAAGTATCTTAAATCCCTATATTCCAAGCATTATAGACAACAATACTGTAATGACTAGAATGTGTTTTGCATAATGTATGGTTTCATATAAATGTGTTTCTAACTTCTATAGTATATATATATATATATACATATATATAAATATATCGTTATATTAAAAGGGGCTGTGGGTGTGGGATTTCGTATTGTACGAAGAATAACATTACTGAGTTGAAACAGATTAACATAATCAAATGTTGTCTTTTCGATGAATGATTGAATCTATATATGCATTGGTATAGAGTTGAGAGTGTTGGAGCTATGTTAATTGATGTTTGTTGAATTTGGTTAGAAAAATATTTACAAAGCAATATATAATTTAATATTATACATTCTACAAAACTTGATTAATTGTTTGTATTATTATATTATCTGGGAGCTAGAATGTTTGGCATTAGTATAATAATAATATAATATAACTTACTCGGATGCTCGAACGTTTAGATGCGCGAAGATTTTAAATTAAGTCTGGCGCAATAAAACATAACACAAATTTCGATATATATTTTTTACGTTGGGCCAGTAATAGTAGTGGAGCCTAAATGTCTTGGTTCTCGAGCATTGTGGGGACCTATTGGATTGCGAAGATTACACTGAGATAATGAAATTAATTATTGTTCTATTACTTTATCTCCTAATCCTCACAATCACAAATATATTAAAATAACTCTAGATTTTATTATAAAATTGTAATTTTTTAGAACTAAATATTTTTTTATGTTATTGACATACAGTATAAATATGATTGCTTTTTGTAAACTAGTTTTTTTTGTTTGTTTTTTTATTTTTTTATCAAACTTTAAATTTATATTTTTTTTAGTTATTTTTTAATAAATCTCTTATTTTACATAACAGTAAACATTAATATTTTTATCCAATCTTTGAACGTTTTATGTTTATGACAATGATTGTTTTTTTTTTGAAAATACTTTATACTTTTTGACCAAACTTTATTTACATTTTTGACAAAACTGTAGCAATGATAATTTATAGTTTAGTGTGGGCGAAATAGTATGACTGAAAAAAAATATAATGGTCAAATATTCAAGGTGGTTGAGTGTGGTGACACATTAACAAGAGAATTAGAATAATCGATAAATTCTAATTAAAAGTAATTCACACAATTTTTTTACCAAATTTCTTTTTTTTATAACCACATAAATGAAACTTTGAAAACTTTATGTTTTTGACAAAGCTCTATTAAATATTGTTTTTTTTAACAAAATATTTCTTTTTAAAAAACTAAAAAATAATGAAACTAAATCAAACTTTGAAAAGTAAGTTTTTTACAACAGTATTGTTTTTTTTGACAAAGTTTATATGACTAACTTTGTTGTCTAATTTTTTTTTTACAAAACAGTATAAAATAGTGTAATTTCGACAAAAAACTAAAAACTTTTTTTTTTTACAAAACTTTGAAAATTTAAATAATTTTGTTATATCTTTAAAAATTAGTGTGTTTTAGTCTAAATATAATTTTTTAGGTAAAAAAATGTGTTTTAACTAAACTTTAATTTTAACAAAATGAAATGAAATTGAAAATGTTAAATTTTTGAGGAAACTATAAAAATGAGTGTTTATTTACTAATTATTATTATTTTATAAAAAAAAAGAAAGAATAGAGTTTTTTTATCCAAACTTTAAAAAATTTATGTTTTTGTCAAAAATGAAAACAAGACTTTATTTTTTGAACAAAACTATAAGAATTATGATTTTTTGATAAAACTCTTATATTTATTTTGAACAAAACTTCAAAAATTAGTATTTTTAACCAAACTTTTATATTAAATATTAAATATTCATATTTGAGTGTCGATTGAAAAAAATTACATATTTTTGTGTCGGTTGTCATTGTAGATCAACGATATATAAGGTTGTCAAATATCTCCATTCCGCCTTTTTGACTTTTGAATTTCGCAGCTATGTACAGAGCTTGTATAAATTTTTTTTTTTTTGACATAACCTACAAAACGATGCTATGCATGATTAGTTTGGAAACTGCGTTCAAAAGTTATAGCTGTGTAAACATGGAGTTCACTAACGCCGAAATTCGCGCTATTTTGAAGTTTTACTTCGTTAAAGGCAAATCCGCTAGAGAAACGTTCCGTGAGATTAATGGTGTTTTGGGGGATGGTACCCTATCATTTCGAACCGCGGTGGACTGGTTTCGACGATTCAGAGCCGGTGAAAACGACACCATGGATAAGATACGGATAATCCAACAATCTCGCCCTTCTCAGGATACAAACATATAAAATACGAGCAAATGTCATTGTTAAATGGGATGTTGCTAAGTGTCTAAAACGCGGACCAACCCAGTGCCGTAATTGTCAAATGTATGGACATGGATCATCTTATTGCCATCTACCAGCACGTTGCGTACACTGTACACTGTACACAACAAAACGGCAATGGATACGAACTCGAACGACACATAAAAAAGCTGAAGAACAATTCTTGAACGCAATCATCAAAAATGCTGTTTCCAAAGAACTGCGATGTATTCCAAAAAACCATCGCTCCTCATTCGGCAAAGGCGATAAAACTTTTATCAAAAACGCTTCGTCCCTCCGTCGTGTCACAGTGTACACCGCTAGCGCCAAAGCTGAACATTTTCTCGCTCACACACACTGACGGCAGGTCTGAATAATCGCATAAAAAATTCCGTGATCCTGCAAACACGCAAAGGTTGTAGCAATACCCAAACCTCGCAAACCACGCTCTGACCCAACCAGCTACCCGCCCTATAAGTTTGTTAAATGTACTTGGTAAACTCTTTGAAATTATGATCCAATCCCGACTCAGCTTACACGTCGAATCCACTGATATGTTACCATCGCAATTCGGATTCCGAGAACAGCACTCAACTTTCCACAAGGTACTTTGGCTTACAAACAACATCAGAACTGCAAAAGCCCACAGATGATTATCTGGAGTGATTTTCCTAGACATTGAGAAAGCATTTGACTCTGTCTGGCATGATGGCCTCGTGTACAAACTCTACAAAGCAAACACACCCCTATTTCTGGTCAGAATATTGGATTCATTCTTGTCTAACCACTCATTTTGTGTCTATATATCTGGAGCAACTTCAAGCACACACTCTGTCTTAAGACCGATGCTATACAATATATATACGGCCGATATCCCTACACCGACATTCTGTTCCAACGCCATCACCAGAACGATTGGAAAAGCACTGATCGAACTTAAACGTTATTTCGCAAAATGGAAGATCAAAGCCAAAGGTGACAAAACTGAAGCCGCAAACGAAGAGCCAAAAACAGACTCTCACACACACTTACCCACCTTGGCTAAAAGATTTCATGGCAGAAGTCGGCAACTTACCTCGGAGTCTTCCTAGACCTAACATTCCCGCCCGCACACAGACAAGAGCACCGAGAAATAACGAGTTTTAGTTAGGGTGCTATACCCATTTACAGCCAAGAAGTGAAAGCTCTCACTCGAAAACAAATTAACTATCTTCAAAAGCATCGTGCGCCCTATGCTGATTTATGGATGTCCTATCTGGTCTACAAAAAACACAAAATAAAGCATTGAAACGGATGCTTGGTGTCCCACCTTGGTACAGAACATCACCACTAACCAGAAGAACGGGCGCCAAACTATACATAACTACTGTTCGACAGTTGGCACCACTTGTTTTTTTTCCTTTTGTTGAAATGTCAAACTATTATTACGTTATTATTTTTATATTGTTATTTTCATTTGTATAAATAATAAGTCGCTATTTTTCTTTAACAACAATCGCTACCCGACCGATTGCAAGTCAATGAATGATTACATCGGACAAATGATGAATGCGTGGAAGCGATGCACAGAATCAATTAAGCTGGACGATCGATTAGTGGCATTGCTCATGTTAGGCAAACTGGGAATACCAGCCATTCATCATGGGACTCACGGCCAGCGCCATGAAAGTGACCGTTGAGAATGTCAAGTCTTCATTGCTGAGTTTGATGCTGACGACGACCGCACTTCCGAAACTGCTTTTTCAGCTTTTTCAGACCAAGACAAATTATATGATTTGAATGCAATTACCTCGGATATTATGCAAGGCATTGTGCTAAGCGCAACAACAGAGGCGGATCAACATAAGTTGCGGGTTCCAGCAAGCTGTCTGAAGTTAAATTTGCAAACGCATTTAGTGCACAAACCAGGAAAGTGACTAAAAAAAACTATGATTGGTTCGGGAGCCTCTCGTTAAGAGTTTAATCAATACTAGTGGTATCCAGGATTTGCTGCACATGGACGTTTGTGGAACCATGGCCGCGAAGTCGCACGGAAATGCGCGATACTTTGTGAGCATTATAGATGATTTCTCTTGAAAGCTATTCGTATAGTTTCTTACTGAAAATCAGCGGCCATAGGCGTCTTCAACGCATTCAAGCACATGGTTGATGAGAATCAAAGTGGGTGCAAGGTGAAACGTTTGCGTTCCGTCAACGGAAAGAAGTTTGTCAACAGTGATATTGCAAAAATATGTATAGACGCATAAATTGCACATTAGAAAACGCTGAGAGAATGAACAGAACGAATGTGGAATGTGCTTGATGCATATGCTAGCTTGTTTTTAGGTTAATCGATCAATAAAATCGAACGTGCGGCAAGCTGACACCCGAGGAGATTTGATCTGGAAAGCGTCCAGCCTAAAGATGTCTGGAACTCATGTTATGGTCCATGTGCCAGAAGCTAGACGAAGGAAGTGAAGACCTTTTTAGGTCATTGAAACCGATTCAAGCATCAAAGTCGAGATGGTTGACGAAGACAATGGATTCGAGACAATCATGCACAAAATGGAATTTCAAACTTGCTGGCGGAGCAGTATCATGTGGATGCAAGCGACAGAAGACTGTCGCACTGTCGACCAATATTCGATTGTTCAATTTTTCGACAATTGTTTGGGTTTCTCGCACTAAACAAAAACTATTAATTATTTTCTGGAATTTGTCCAGCAGGCTACTTAAAAGCACATAAGAAGAATGCAGAATTTTTTTATTTAACACCCAAAAATCCTATAAATGTCTGAATTTTGGTGCAAAATACCGATATTTTTTCCACTATTTTGTCCAGTAAACATTAGGCGCCTAAAAATGCCAATAAATGTCTGTTTTTATGGGCCGGCAGTGTGCCGTTGAGTCCAAATAGAATTGTCCGTTTTGTATGTCGGTTCCTGCCATAAGGTATACCCCACGCCCCCCTGGGAGGGCTCGATATAGCTCTTGAAACTTGGCAGTACCGAGGTACTACCTACCAGTTGAGTTATTCTCCGAGGTCAAACTTCTCACTGGTGACTCCCTTACCAGCTCCCTCTCTCCCGTGGTACCATTTAACCTTGGTAAGGCTTCGAGGCACAGACCTCTACCAGTTATTTTACGGCTTGCACCGCAGGGCGACTGGTTGTTGAGTTCGGCTAGGGTGGAATCGCTTAATGGGTGAGTCCAAACCGTACCCGTCAAACATGTTTGCGAAATTTGCACATACAAAGTCGCCATTTTGCACTCAGAGACAGCTAATAAAAAACTTCACATAGTGCGAATTGCACCTAGATATGCACTGAAATGTCGCTAAGTGCAAATGGGCCACATTTAAGTGCACATCTAGGTGCAATTTGTACGAAAATGTAGACCCTTTTACTAAAATGCAAAACCAGTGCAAATGAGCGACATTTCAGTGCAAATTTATTCTTTCTTTGCACTAAAATTGTCTTTTCTGACTTGACTGCATAGATTTTGAACACATTTTCAAATATGGGTACAGTTTGTACACCAATACATTTTAATTCTGTGTACTTTCAAATTCGCACTGTTTTACATAAATAAATTCATTGCAATTACGTCTTAAGCTATTTTATCTGATTTAACTCAATACATTGATGCTTGCGTGTGTCTGTAAATAAATAATCTTGATTTAGTCAAAAAATACCGAATCATCTATATATATATGTGGGTATAATTTACTATTGGCTTCGTCGATGTTTATTTTATTAACGGCAGAATTTTCGATTTAAAATTTAAATCTATATTGAAACAACAATTGCACTGAATTTTTATTCGTTTTGCTCACACATCACATAAAATATTTTAAATTAAAAATTAGATAACCATATAAAATAATATCTTAGTTTTTTATTTATAGCAAATATTGGACTTTTCATAAATTTACAAACACAAAGTAATTTAAAGTTATTAAATGTTATTTATTTATATTGAAACTACAATTGCACTGAATGTGTATACAATTTGTATTCGCTTTACATGCACATTAATAATATTTAAAAACTATTAATTAAGAATAAAATTTAAAATACCTTTTGGACTTAATATCTTCTAGATATGACTATGCGGTGCTGGTATGAGACGACGTGACGATGCGACCATCGCGACGTTTGATGAGATTGACACTGAGTGCTAAATACGTCAGCGAGCTTTGCGTTCGCATTCGAATTTCGGACGTGCTCGTTTCACATTTTCTCATCTCTTCGGACATGCATGCGCGCGACGTTAATTAGATCGTGCGTGTTTGTGTCTCACAATTTATTTTGTCTGTAAAAGCAATTTGCCGCGTGCAAAATGCGTGCATGTATGTCGCCAATTCAGTTGTGTGTACGAAATGTTATAAGAGGTAATATGCTACTAATTTGGAATTTGGAAAAAGCTCGATGCGACATACGATAATCGTTATCAAATTGTGACGCAGCATATAAATTATTTTTTTGAATTACCACTGGATGTAAATTGCATTACCTGATACGATACCTTTGATCATAGACACTGTCGTATGGTTGGGACATTCTCATGGCTATGTTGGTGTTAGGCAAGTTGGATCCAAGCACGTTGTCAATTTGGGAAATGGATTACGAACCCGCCGTTGACCCAAGTTAAAAGAAAGTGTTTGTGGAAGCTCTCGTTGTGCAGCCGATTTTCTAAACCGCGTGATGACTGTCAGTCTCAGCAAACACCGAAGCGAGCACGTCAAGACAATAATGAGTTGCAATATTTTCAAAGGCTCCGATCTGTCCTGAATGCGAAGTACCGCAATTTATGTGGTGATGGGACTTACACAAACGACTTAAGCACCTCATCGAATCGCATTTTGCTGTGTCCGAAATGCACTGTCTAACGAACTAACATCGTCGTCAAGAAAGGGGTAACGTAGCATAGTGGTCTCCCAAGTCCGGTGGATTTTCTTCTGCCAATGATAACGGTGGCAAGTCAAGATCTTTGGACAAGCGATCTCGTCGAGATTGCCGATGATATCAAAATTCTTGTAACAGTCGTCGGGATTTTCGATGAACGATATGCAATTACCGGGTCCGAAATAGCAGGCCGATCATGGCAAGTTGTCAATCCCAGTCGGTCGAATGTTCAATTACCTGCGTTTTGTAAGGATTCACAACAGCCACACATAATGCAGTAAAAGCATTAAGGCAATATGCAATCGATTACCAGAATAAGTTTCCTTGAAACTTTTGCACGTTCATCAGTCGGCATGAAAAATGTCGCGACTTGTGGAGCGAAAACGTCACTACTTCGTTGGAACTGCATTGTCAAGGCTTTTAAGGATTATTTTCGGCTCACAGAAAATTAACAACCAATCAATTCTATACGATACTTACCCAAATCGAAGCATGCCTACATTCTAGGCCAATTGCTCTCTAATTCTAGGCTAATAGCTCTCAAATGAGGATATTTCATAGTGTCACTACCATTACTCCAGCGTCCGCTGGTAGGAGATGTATCTAAGCAACCTGATAATCGATTAACGGTTTGGGGTCAGCAGCAAAAGCTAGTACAAATGTTTTGGCTCCGGTATCAAGACGAGCATCTGGCTACAATGCAAAAGCGAGCCAAGTGACACACAAAATGCCAAAATGTACAGCTCAATGACGTCGATCACTGTTCTTGCAGATAATTCTGCACCAACCACCAGAACTCTAAGGAATTGTTCAGATATTTCTAAGACCAGATGGATTTATAACGTACAGTCATGATACGAACTAAAACAGGGATGTATACCCGACCAATACAGAAAATTAATAATTCATATCACATGCAGCAAATTGTGCAGGGTCTGATTTTTCTTCCTCTCGCACTAATTAAAAATATGATTTTGCATCTCGCTTCAACATTGCTCACAGCACTGCTGTGGTAATATAAATCGACCGTTATGCTCGTGGAACATATAACATCACTCAATAAGTCCGTAGGATAACTAAGAAAAACACATTTTTTGGCAAAATTCGATCTTATTCATCAACATAC
>JANSTU010039650.1:0-11078 GCA_027564075.1 Bolitophila hybrida | reverse complement strand
TAGTGAAAATCGCAACGCACACAAAAGGTTGACTTGTTCCTAATGACGCCGTAAACAAACTAAATGACACATAGCAACAAAAATTGACAGAATAGTGGCTGACAGTTCTGCCAACCTGGAAAAAAAAAATTGAAATATTCTCAGCGGGAAAATTTAAAATGAGAATTTCCAGGTAAAACTGGTTTACATATGAATAATACAATTTAAATGGCGTATGATATGATATTCCTCCATTTTGGCACACAACAAATAACCATTTTTATTAAATATAGTAATTAAACGAGAAAAACAATCAAAAATAATAATCAAATAAAATCAAACACAGATTTAAGTTTTAAATTGGCAGCGATATAACGTGTCGCCATCACACGCATACACATAAAATGTTTTCAAAACATACACACACACTTTCACAAATGCTGTCAAAAATATGCTACATTGTTTTGTTCGCGAAATGTACACTATTTGATGTATATTTTTAAATGAAAATATCAAAAATATAAAGGAAATAAACTTTATTATTAAATGTTATATTACAATTTAAACAAATATTAGTTTTAAGCTTTCAAACTATATTAATTCAGTCAAGCTTATAAACTTATTGCTGAGCGCAGAAATAAAAATAAAATAATAACATTGCTTTTTCAGATGGTTTCATCTGCATGTGGTGCACCTATTAAATAAAGAAATATTATACAAATTGTATCTATATACATGTTTTATCTAATATCTACCTTCTATAGGAGCATCTTTATTTACGTCATTTATTGCATTCGGACAATCGCACTTACACGAATCACCATCAATGTTCATGATTAGCTGACACGGTTTCTTTATTTGTAGATTAACGGATCCCTGATCTACACTCTCCGTAGCATTCATACTGCAGCAGGAGCAACAATTTATTATATTTGGTGAATTTGACTTTCCATCTGGCAAAACTGCGATAGCCGATTCAGTAGCATCAGCCTTCGGGTTACCGGAATTTTTATCTAAAATCGAGCTGTACTGATTCATTATTTCTAAACCTTCTGGATGAATGTTCTTGTCGTCGGTAGCCATAATTTCTGATCCTTCTAAATACGATGGATTGTTGATTTCCGTTTCGTTTCTAGATAATTTTGCAATATTAATATCAATTGAATCTGCTGAAGTTATCATGGTTTCCTTAAAACTAATTGGGTTTATTTCTTTGTTTGTATTATCTTGATCAATCTCTCTACCAATCGGTTTAGTTTGAGCTAATTTATCATTAATACTTGCTGGTGATCCTTTAAATGCATCGATTTCTGTTTTATTTGTATCTCCTTCAATCGGTTTAACTTCCACACTTGATTCTTGATTAATCGCATCATCTTTATCAGTTACGTTAATGATTGGCAATTGCTTTTTAATTTCTTCGTCTGTTGGATTGTCTTTAATAATAGGCAATGATGGTTTCTCGCTCTCTTCAATCGGTTTAACTTCCTCACTTGATTCTTGATTAATCGCTTCATCCTTATCAGTTACTTTAATGATTGGCAATTGCTTTTTAATTTCTTCGTCTGTTGGATTGTCTTTAATAATAGGCAATGATGGTTGTTCGCTATCTTCAATCGGTTTAACTTCCTCACTTGATTCTTGATTAATCGGTTCATCTTTATCAGTTATTTTAATGATTGGCAATTGGTTTTTAATTTCTTCTTTTGGAATTTCTTCATCTTTCAATTCTAAATTGGACTGGTCTTCGTTGTTTTGAACTTGAAAATAATACTAAACAGAAATGGTGCTTAAAAAGAAATAAAATATTTATAATAGGCCTTACATCAAAATCGTCCATATCATCTAGAATGGCTATACACCTCTGTAAAAGTGGCGAGAAAAATTTATTTTCTTGGCATTTCATTATATGGAGCTTAAAATGGTCCACATCTAGTTTGCACTGGTAGAAAAATGAAGTGTTTTGAGGTACTGGATATAAACCTGTTTAATGGAAACGAGTAAATGCCTTGAAATTGGTTTATGCTATTAATTGTTTTACCCTCATCTTCACATTGTGGCAAATCAAAGTGGGGAGACTCGCCATCATGAATGTTTACTGTTGTAATGGCTTTTTGCACACAAGCTCCGACTGTCTCGTTGAATATCTATATATATAAATGATACATTAAGGATACTAAATAATTCACTAATCAATATCTTTAAAAATACCATATTGTCTGTGCATTCTCCGATAACGACACCATCAGGTTCGCATTTGTAGTACAAATTTGGAACCTTGTTGTGAGCACGCATACCTATAAATCCACCGGTACAGATGATATCCTAGTTTTGGTGTTTTATGTGATATTTAGAATGTTTCACATGTGAATATATAGTATATACTTACCCGATCAATATACATGGCTTGTCCACCACTATCCGTAAGAATGCACCTTCCTTTCGTTCTATCAAATTCAGATCCTTTTGGACATTGATTCTAAATATTTAAATGACTTTTAATATATATATATAAAAAAATGTATACAACAATATTAACGTAAAAGCAAACAAGTAAGCAAAATATTTAAAACTATATTGTTAAATATTTGTATTGTGTACAGTTACCATTTATTAAAGCATGCCCTCTTGTACATGGTATAAAAAACAATAACATAATTATGTATTATGAGTCTTATCAAGATATATACAAAACGTGCTTAATTGCACTTAACTTGAACGAAAGGAATTCAAATTGTGGAAATGCTTGTTTGCTTTATTTTCATTAGTCGAAGTCTTTAAATTTCGCACGATTTCAGTATTTCTTAGAAATATAATTTATGTAATGCAAACCCTAACGAATGTCATAGTAATAACTAGTAATTTTGTGTATATTTATCTAAACTTTAAGATACAATGAAGATATTTTAAGTAAGTTAGATTATTCATTTCAACAATCTCAAATTTATTTTCATTTAATGTGTTTTCGATAAAATAAATTTAATCTTTTTTTGTACCTGTTCCACCGTTATTATTATTTTGTATAAACATTTAAACAGTATTCAGGACAAATCAAAGCAATATTCAAAATGTTTTTAATACATTCATTTAAAACCACTCATTGATAATAAAACAAAAATCTTACTTACACCTCTCGTGAACTTATAGTTAATTATACCACCGCTGACACCAATGCATGTCTCTAAGAACACTCCGATGCATACGTACAATAAAACTTTAGCGAACTGCATATTTCTCAGATAAAAACAAATCTCAACGAAAAACTGTATCACCTATACAATACCACACCACTTGATCGAATACTAGCGAGACTGGACTCAATCACCTGTCACAACGTCTTTTATATGCACATGCACTTGACCGCTGAATGTTGTGTCACTTAACTATTCGTTTATTATAGTTATTGTATTATGTTATAATAATAGTTTAGGAAAACATATAACATGTATAGTAGTAGTATACAGAGGTGCTCCGTTAAAATGTGCTATTCAAAAATAGTCAGTTTTCTTTTGTTTTGTAAACATTTGTGAAATTGTTTATTTAAGTGCGCGTGCGACACATTCGCTATATTATAAAAATGGCTAGTCTTCAACTTGACCTTAGAATTTCGAAGTTTGCGTATTTGTGTTCAATTGTTATATACTTCGACGGGATAATGTTTTTCTTATGATTTTGTTCTTAGAAAGCAAGTGAACAATCGGTAAGTTAGCACGTGGTGCCGGCTAATGTTTTGTTAGAAGTATTTTTTTTCTAGTAAATTGATTCAACAACAAATATTTAGAAATGCACAGTTTTTTTAAATTACGAGTATACTAAAGGTGCCAATATACGGGCTATACAAACCACATACTTTCGTGTGTGCACAGATGAAAAATATCGATATCACATCTATTTAATATGTCATATGTGTCTTTGGCATCTTTAAAGACAAAGGCACAGATAACCGATATATTCCATAGATACGCCAATACATATTTTTGACACTTATCGCCATTTCATTCTTTTCAATATAAATTATTCTCTATCGCAATCACTATTATTCGAAAGGGTCGATCATTTGGTGGCGTGAAAAAAGTTATTTTGGGGGTACATTTGCTGAAAATTGTCTTCGAAAAATATCTGGCGACGTTTTCCAACATTCTGTAATATCCTTCCAGTAATTTTATTGTTCATGTGTCACCAAATTACATACTTATTACAAATTTGATTGATTTATTAATTCAAATAAATAGTTCTAGCCCACATTCAGAAGTATTTTGACTTAGAGAATTTATCTACTAAAGCATTTTGACAGAACTTAGGCTTTTTTGGAACCAAAAGAAAAATTAAAAATGTGATTTACAAATAAGACCATTCATTTAGTCATTTATAAAATAATAACAGTCACAGTCATACCATTTTCAGCGCCAAGTCATGTTATAAGAACTTCAGCGAAAAACTGCAATTGTATATATATACAAATAATATCTTCACATTTAATTGGTGTTAAATGTTATTGTTATTAAAACAATATTACTTCTCTAGCTTTTTTGTATTTAATTGGTAAAAAAAAGAATACAAAAATAAATAATATTTTAAATGCATAAAAATTAAGATACGCCTATGTAAAATATCATTTCCATTTTCCATTTCCAACAGTAAGGGTCCAAGGATTGAACCTTGAGGAACCCCACACAATCAATCTGCATAATTAGAACATGTATCATTTAAACAAACCATCTGTGATCTACCGGAGAGATACGTTCTAACCAGTTTCGTAGCGAATGATGAAAAGTTGTAATTGTGTCGTAATAAACATAATAGTAATCTGGTTACTAGCTCCTCTGCCATTAACGAAGTCTCTATTATCGAGGACATTCTACTCGAGCATAGTGCTACTTATGACGAAATTACTATATAGCTACTGGTGATTTTAATAAAACCGTTATAAATAGGCCTTTATAACGCCAGACACTCACTCTCACTAATTTTCACGATCCCCTCTCACTTTTTTCCTTCTGTTCATCGCTTATGGACCTAGTTTTGGCTAATCATCCTAAACATATTAAAACCCAATAATTGGAGTTGAACTTCCTCGTTTTCACAGAAACATAAATTCCATTGATAGAACAAATTTCTAACAAGATGGTCTTCCGATTAGTTGGAACTGATATATGGTGTCTGAGTTTGAAAAATGTTGTTTTGGTAATATCCAAAATCACCACCGTTAGCACTGATAATTTACCAATTAAATTTATTCAAATGCATCTACCTGTCATTTCACCATTTTTACATTATACATATTTCATTGACTTCCTCATATTTTCCTAGTTCCTGGAAGCGTGCAAAGGTTATTCTGATATACGACCAATTAGCATTTTACCAGCTATTCCTAAGGTAATTGAAATAATTATGCATACGTATCGTATAGTACCTATTCTGTTCTTCTTAACGTTACTGATGATATCTTTAAAAGTATCGATAATAAAAAAATGCGTTCTCCGAATTCTTCTTGATTTCTCTAAGGCAGATACCTTAAGTCACCAAATCATGTGTGAGAAACTGATAAACCGATCTCTAACTATCTATAACATCGAAGTTAGTGTGTAGATATAGCTAAAATTCAATCTCTGATTTTCTTCCACTAAGTCGAGGCGTCCTACAAGCATCGATTCTTGGTCCAGATCTCTTTTCACTTTTTATTAATGAGCAGACCTTGAACTGGACATAAGATTCCATCTATTTGCTGATGACGATTTATCATTCATGTAATAAACTTAAATTCGATGAAAAAATAGCGTCAATTAATATTTAACTTAACAACGTCTGAAAGTGGTGTGATGATAATAATTTAATCTTAAATGTTTCTAAAACCAACTGTATCCTTTTCACTAATATTACCAGTCTACCGTCTCTTTTTCTTAATGGTCTCATTTCATTGGATCATGTAATCCCTTGTGGGACATAGGGCCAGTGTCTAAACATCAAACCAAACTGGATGGCTCAAGTCTCCTATATTGCATCTAAATAAGGTTTTAATGGATTAAGACAATTATGGTTTCACGCAGACCTGATGAACACTGTTTCGTTCTTTTTGGTGATCTAAGTGATGTTCACTCCGAGATTTTTACAAGGAACATCAATGTAAAATTTATACGAAATCTTCTAGGCACGAAGAAACCTTCATATTTATTTGAGAAAATTAAATTTTCTAAATCCTGCTATATAAAACTTGGAATGTTATTGTATCTCCTACGAGAAATTTGCCTTCAATCGTGAATTTAAAAAAAATAAGGTTTTTTACCTTTGTAAGATACAAATAAACAGAAATTAAATTAAATTTTATTTTGTTAACTCTAATGCCAATATTATAGTTTTTAGTGAAACATGGCCTAAGACAAACATCTTCCGACTGGAGCATCTATCAATGATAAAGTTTTCTTTAATAATCTACGAAATTTTATAAATTTAACACTATTGTTCATTCACTATTCCCACTGATACTCCTCCTTGTATCCGTCTTAACTTAAATTCATTTAACATTTTGTATGACGCTTACCAATTAACTTGGAATTTCTTTTTGGCTAATGTAGACCAAATTGAAGACATACTTGTACACACAAATCACGCTTTTCCTTATCGGGTATCTTACGCAATATTGGAGTGTCATCTTCTTTCAATTTACTTTCTCATGTTTTAACAACTCTTCTAATGACTACTTATTAACATCTATTCCTATGTACCTCAAATATCATCAAATAATTATCAATCTGTTGCACTGGTCGCAGTCTATGTTACTACAGTTCTTAATGATACAGAAGACATCCTAAAAATGTTTGATACAAATACTGCTAGTTATGTTAGAATTCTTGGAAGCTTTTGACACAGTTTCACATTCCCTCCTTTATCGCAAACTAACTCAAAACTTTGTTTTCCCGTCAGCCTCTGCTGGCCTCATATCTAGCTTTCCTCAATGATCGTTACCAATGACATATCTGTCAGTCTATCAAATTTCCTTCCACTTATGTCCGGCGTTATTTATTAAGAGTCAATCGTTTGTTCTTTACATGTTTCGCTCTTCAAATGTTTGGACAGCAAATGTTTGGACAGTTTAAATTGTACATTTTTGAGGGTTGGGTTGAGGTTGAGGTTGATCAAAAAGTGGCCTGGCGTTAAGTACGCTAAATCCATATATTGGGTAGAATTGCGACGCTGCACACCGGATTCATTGACCATTACGGGTTCACACGACTGGTCAGGTCATGCTAATGTGCTGTTTTTGTGTTGTGCTACTCCGATTGGAGCTACTGTGCTCTAACACTAACAACACATCCCCCATTGTTAATAGTCTTAATTTTCCCTGACGAGTATCTAACCACACATATTCTGTCAGAGATTTCCTCAACTTCCAACAATTTTGACAATATCTTGTTGGTATATCTTCTCGGTTGTGTAAGCTTAGGAAACGAGGAATTTCTTCTGAATATTCGGTTGTTGCTGAAGGTTGGTTGGTGACTTCGCCCGGCAAAATCCAGCCAAACACAGTGCGTTGTGCCAATGGGGAATTAGGTGGAATGGTGAAAATCTAATATTTCATCATTTGAATTGAAGCACACTTAACAAATGTTGTTATTTTAAATGTTTTTTATTTTTATATTTTTATTATAAATACTATATATAATAAATTACATATTTTTGTAGTTCGAGAACCATTCCACTCTTAGATGCATATATAAAATGTTACGTCAATGACGACTTAGTAGAAACAATGTTAGACACGGCTGTTTTTGAACAATCACAATGGCAATCCGATACAATATGCACAACCAACCGGCAAGGTTGTTTAATATGGAGGGACACCGTTCCAGAATCATTGTCATTGTTTGTATTAAGGTTACAGCACCGACAACCTTGCTTCTCAATCGATGTTATTCTTTCAATATCAGTGTTCGAAGGAGAAATGAATCCTTGTTTATTAGATGGTGCATGCGTATCAGATACAGAATTATTTTCAGTTTTTAGGTTATCTGCATTAGTGTCTGGTAAAACTGTTTCGGCTTTTGTGATGATCTGATGTGTCGATGGTACTACTTTTTTATCGGCGGGGTTATTTTTTGGTGTGGAATTGTCTACGAGGATACTTTTCTCAGTAGTTTTGATTTTGATATCATCTTCATCTTTGTTTTGATCGATATTTTTCTCTATAGTTATACGATCGTTACTACTTGATTTTTGTGTTGAAGTTGATTTATTTTTAATTGTATCAGTATTGCTTGATAAGTTTTCTTCTTGGGTATCAACTGCGAATTCTGAGTTTTTAGTAGGTGGTATATCAATCGCTGGGTTTTCAGTGTTTTCTATGTCATCCTCTTGATTTACCGAACTCTTCGGACTATCAAATACCTTAATTTTAACTTTTGAGTTTGGAGTATCGTTTATATTTCGATCATTTCCAAATTGTTCTGTTTCAGTAGTATTGCTTTTATCTGAAGAATTTACTAAGTTGCCTTCTCCTTTCAACACATCATTAATGATACCTGTATTTGGAGTATATCTTTCATCATCTTCTTTTGTTTGATTTACAGATACATTTATAGGATCGGTAGAGTTTGCAGTATTTTTTTCTTCCTTTTCTTTTAAGATTTCGGAGCTTAGAGTGGATATAACTTCCTTGATTTTTGGCTGTTCCTTGTTTTGAGAATCATGAACAGTATTCTTTTCGGTATGATCTATGATATGTTCTTCAGCATTATTATTGGGTTCTTTTGTGTTTTCTAAATTGACATTTGTCTCTATATTTGCTTGGTGTTTGTCGTCTGCAGTCTCGTGTTCCTTGACGATCTGATTTTTACTTTTTGGAATATTTTTCACACCTGTATATAGGATTTCTTCATTAGACTCATTTGTATTTTTTGCTTCCATTGCTACTGACACTATAGGTTCTTCTTTTGAAGAAACTAGAAGATGTTCTTCCGCTTTTTTATCGACTGACTTTGTAGAAGTTTCTCCATTGATTGTAGGATTTTTCTTTTCTATTTGATCGTTATCAGCATTTTTGATTTCTTCGTTAGATTCCTCTGAGAAATGTTTTTCTTCCGTTGTTACTGCATCTATGGGTACCTGTTTTTGTTCTTCTTTTGTTGCGTTTTGAAGATTTTCTTTTGAATTTTGATCAACTGTCTTCGTATTATATTCTGTACCATTCTCACTATTGCCATTCTTATTAGATTCCAATGCACTGGAATTTTCATCCTGTATATCGACAATTTCATTGTTACAATCCACCTGAGCAGTTGGCAAACACATCAGTTTTTTAATATCGAAACTTTCACCTAATGTACAACTAAAAGAAACCATTTGATTAGAAACGTATTTTACAAGAAATATGAAAATATCTTACCAATATTGTTTTTGATAGTAACCATTTTTTGAATGACAGCATTTGTAGTATTTGGAACAGTTTCTTGTAGATCTGAAATATAATATATTAGGATACTTAGAACTGATTTTTTTTTAAATTTACCTAAAAATTCCTTCTGCTGTGCATTCATTATAGTCAGAGTCGTCTGGTTTAATTCTTTCCTATAATAAAACAAAATTAAATAATATAATCTTCAAAGGAGCATACATTTTTAATCTAACATCAAGTTCACTCTTTTTGGATGTGCAGGAACCAAGAAGTGGTGAGAAATGCGTTTCATTTGGACACCGTGAAATTCTTTGTGTAAAATGATCCCCTTTCCAACTGCACATATAAAAGTAGATAACATTTTGGGGTACTGCGAAACTTCCTGTTTACAAAGATTATCTGTAAAAACATTATCTATAATTACAACATTTGAAAGCGTATACCTTCAGCTTCACACACTGGAAGATCATAGTACGGATGTAAATCATCGTGAATGTTTAACGTCACTTGGGTTGAGTTAACACATTTCTTGGCTACATCGTTGTAAATCTTTAAAAACAACATTTTATATATAAATACTTTTAATTTTAATATGTATTTTAATATACCTGATTGTCAATGCATTTTCCGATAATCACACCCTGATCACTACACAGATAATAAATTTTCTCTTCGGTTTGGTGACCACGAGTACCAATGAAACCATCAGCACAAGTAATAGTCTTAATAGAAGTATGAAAAAGACAGTATCACAACTATACTAATATTTAAGATATGTATAAACTTACTCGATCAACGTACAAAAGCTCACCATTACCTTCTCGTAGAATACACAGATTCCTCACGGGATCAAGCTCAGCTTCCTTGGGACATTGATGCTATAAAATATTACGTTAAACCTTTATTACTTCTACTTTCTTATAATATACTTACAGTGGTCTTGATTGAAGCTCCGTTCGCCATAACTAGAATCATTAAAATGCTCCCAAATTTAGCAACAGACGTAAAGTTAGTTATGCACATCGTTCCGCCGATCCACATTGTCAATGACACTAACATGCACATCAATAAACTGATAATAAAATACAATGGTACTTTGTCTCTTTGAAAGTAAACCGATTTCGCTGGCCTTTTATATTGCTTATTGCATAATGTTTATGTTTTTGATATTTGTGTTATGATGAGTTAGTGCGCGCATGTTTGTGTGTCTGCGGTCGTAATTCGTCGGAATTACGAGACTTAGTGCTCTAAGACTGGTTTCGTACAATGTTTTTGTTTTTTGTTTTCAGTGCTGAATTAAAATATTTATATGATTATAAATATATGGAAGTGTGGCACATCATGACATTAGATCCAATTTTATATATAGGGAATAAGTATATACATTTATTTTATTCAATTATAAAGTAATTTAATCGTTATTATTCTAATTATATTGGTTTTAGTTTTTGGATTATTTAATCAATCATGTATAACGATTAATGAATTAAGGGGAGGTTCTAGTATTATAGAAATCTACGAACATTTTCGATGACGGGTAGGCAAGGAGTGCTGCATTTGCCAATTCATTTTTACATTTTTCGAAAGCTGCAGTGGTTGTTTCAGTCCATGTGATCATTGTACGGTCCTTTTCATTGTTTCCTTTTAAGAATACCTGGAGATCACTCTGAACCTGAGATGCATTCTTCAAAAATCGCTTATAGAAGTTAAT
>JANSTU010039639.1:0-11082 GCA_027564075.1 Bolitophila hybrida | reverse complement strand
ACTGAGCATAAATCAAGTGAAAGCTGTCAAAAAGACCATCTACGAAAAAAGTAGTGCCGTCTTGAAAACCTAACCTCCAAAAAAACACCCTGTACTACCACGACGACGTCGTTTTTTGCATCGTGATGTCGAGGACGTAAATAATGGTGAGTTTTTTTTTGTAACACACAGCAATAATAGTACTTTATAAAATGAAACAAAACACAGCAAATATTAAAATATATTGACAATAATGTATTTATCGGTACTATATGAAGACGTCAATGGTTGCCATTCATATCGATAGATGGCATCGACATTATAAAAATGTGTTCGCCAATTTGAAATACACATTTATCACATGAAAAAGTAATATTTTTGAAGATAATTTAGTAGGAAAATACTCTTAAATATGTGGTAAATATGTTTATAATGTTTTTTGTTAGACAAATTACCATTATTTGTATTTTAACAATTAAATAAAGTCTTTGTTATGCACGCCATCTCTCGAGCATGGAAGTTGCATTTAAAAGTGTTGTGTTTTCGCCAGATTACCGCACATAAAATTAAAAGAACGGTGATGCACGTTGCCTAAACTTCAAAATATGTGCTGACAAAAACTAATTATAGCAGTTGGATTTCTGCAAATTGTGAGGCAATTTTTTGAAATGTCATTATCTTTTCTCTTTTTAGTCTTATTTGCTTCTTTCTTTTGTTATAACCCTCATTTAACATTTTTCATTTTAAAAACTCAAGTACTAAAGTAACTTTGATTATATTTTTATATGTATTTATTAAAAACTAAGGTAAGTAATCGAATAAAATCTTTACATTTAACCGAATATCTCGTTAGATATAAAACTACCCGATATTATATTTAAATTAAATCATTAAAGTACAAAACCTGGCATAGCACGAAATAACACCTCGAATGGATGCAGGTCCGACCATGGAGGATAAACTAGATTGCTCTTCAATTAATGATCAAGATAATCAGGTGGAAACACACGAGGTTCGTATAGCGAAAAGGCAAACGCGAATATTGCAAATCTAACGAATTGAAAATAAAACTCATTGCAGAAAATGGAAACTATAAGTGAAAGCAATGTTCCACCGATTTCTGATGCACCAATAGTTCGGGCCGTCAAGTGTCCTCTAAAATACAGTCCAGAACAGATTTTAAATCTGTCTAATACCATTATTCCTGAAGAATCACTCGCCATTCTCAGTTATGGACCAAACTTTGCTTGGCTGACAGACACTCCGAAAATGTCTAAAGAAATTCATGAAACATTTGAAACTATCAAAACTGATAATTTTTTTGGAAATACTCTATTCCCGTATGGTTCACATAAAGAAGTAATTGCTGAAATCATTCAAGAATTAAATAGGTGTGATTATTACTTAAAATCAGAGCCTGTCATACTAGAAGCGGTCAATCGTACCAAAACATTTTTAACGGATAACCCTAAACTGATCGTATTGTCCGCTGATAAAGGTGGGAAGACTATTATAATGGACGTTGACGATTATAACAACAAAATCGATGAACATATCAGAGAGAACGTTGCAAATGGTAATTACAAAACTATCAGGTACAATCATAGTAGAATTAAGGAAATTGTAGAGAAAAAATTCTCTGACACATTAGCATATCTAAAAAAATATGCCATAGACAATCCTGCATCTACACCATTCGTTCCATATGAACAGGATATAAATTTCTATCAAATTGCACGTATTTATGGTATTCCAAAAATACATAAAAATGGCAATCCGCTAAGGCCTATTATTTCTTCTCCGAATATAATTGGCACAGTTTTAGCTAATCAGATCTTATGCCATTTAAAGAAAATTATGACAAATCGTATATTTCCTAAATTTATTATCGAAAACACAGATCATCTACTGAAACAATTGTCTGATATCAAAGAAATTGAGAACCACAGACTTTTTACGTTGGACATTAAAAGTATGTTTACCAATATAGATTACAAGCTTATTGAGAAAGCATTGCGACTATACTATCCGAAATGTATTGCCAACAGCATACCCATCGATATGTTCATCGATGTGATAAGTTTCTTCACCAAAGATGCGACTTTTTTTACTGACCGTATAGGAAACTCTTACCAGCAAAATAAAGGTTTATCAATGGGTGGAAAGCTGTCTTTTTCTCTCAGCAGTATAGCAATCTCATATATTCTCGATAGAGTTCTAGTAAATTTCAGTACCGAGGACATGCTCCTAACCAAATTCTATGTCGATGACATATTAATTGTCGCTAAACCAGAAATCATAAACTCATTTCTGACATCCCTGAAACATCACGCCAAAGGTCTAGAGTTTACAATGCAAACAGAAGACGAGAATATGTCGGTTAACTATCTCGATGTAAACATTAGACGATCTAAATTGGATAATTTTAGTCTAATAACCAAGTCCTATTCAAAACCATGTTCAGCTTACAGAATAATAAATTCGTTATCTGCACATCCACTTAGAATGAAAAATAACGACATAAAAGAAATCATATGCAAAATTCTAAACAATACGACGATTCCTAAAAACACACTAAATGCTATCAAAGACATCTACAAATATATATCTAAGAATAATTATCCTCCGTTTCATATCAGGGATCAAATTCGTCATGCAAACAAATCGATAAAATTTAAGTATCATTCAACACAATACATAAGTATGTACAACGATAAAGTTTTCAATAGTTACAATTTAACTTATAATAATACAAAGTCAAAGAAATATACATTCAATATCACAACTCACAAATATAATTTACGTACCAACCAATACATCAGGAGGATGCATTTCGTGACATACGATATAACAATACCACCGATTAAATACACCAATAAGCAATACCTTCAATTTCCGTATACGAATAACATTTTGTTTGATAACATCCAAACGATAGTCTCATATTACAATCGGAATCTGTTTCTAGTTCCCCGTTTTACGAACACCAACCAGTTGTTCTTGTTTTCCAATCTTAAATTTAAGTTGGCACCTCTTTCTTCCAATAATTATGAACTACTAAATTGTTTTAAGCTTACACGAAAAGATACTTCGTCAAAATATCAGAAAACAATGTATAAATGAATAACATCTGTGGCAGTTTTCATGAAACAACTAGTCGAAATAACGACAAAATGAACTTTTAAAAATCATGAAGCTGCAGTTCCGTGTATATTATACCCTCTATATATTAGCATAAAATGTATTTTATTCCAAATGAAAATATATAGACTTATACGGCAATTTGTTTTTTTTTTTATTTAATAAGTTTTTTTAGAACAAAACCAAGATGAAGGTTGATAAGACATCACAATAACATTTTTGATTTTCTAGTCTTGTAAAATAAAGAAGAGCTTACTTGGTTACCGTGAGTTCGAATACAGGTAACAGGTATTATAACAATGTTATGTATTTGTGACTGTTTTTTTTTTCGTTGTTGAAATTATGTTGTTTAAAATATGAACCAGGTATTGTTTACTTGGTGATTTGGTCAATTGGGTAAAAATGAGCTTCTAATTTGAGTAAAAACGCTTACCGGTTAGCGACGATTCGCGGATTATGCACATTAAACAATTTACCTATATTTTTTTATTTGTTATTATGTAAATATTTCTTTCTTTCTTCATACCCGCTATATGGTCATTCAACAACATATTTTCGATGTAGTGTGTCATTTGTTTAACAAACTAAGTTTTGTTTATTTAAAAATAACAGTCACTTCTAAGTACTGAGGCCTTAAGTAAACATATATTTTTGAAGAGAATCATGTGTAAGAAAAAGATTCTAAATTAAATTAAATTAATTAAATTAATTAAATTAATTAAATTATTTAAATTAAATTAATTAATTAATTAAATTAAATTTAAAGTTGTATTAAAAACAAGATCATAATAGAGAATCAGAATGAGGTTGCATTTCATTCAGCTTAATTCAGCTAAAATCATTCACTAAACTGTTGTAAGAAAAAAATAAAGGCAGACATTGTACATTTTAGCACGGTGGCGGAAGAACTTCTCTAGGAGGTCAACGGCAGCGTGCATGGTCCCAGTTAGTGTGTACTTCGGAACTCACGTCAAAACAAGAGTTATATGAAGAACTCTTGGCAACCCTCGCCGTCATTCCCCGCGCTGACATTATTGTCACCGTTGGCGATTTTAACGCCAAGATAGGGTCGGACAATGAAGGGTTGACCCATGTTTTGGGAAAGCATGGTCTGGGGTAATAAATGAAAACGGCCTCTTTCGTGTTAATCGCTGGTACATTATTTCCCAAAAAGGCCTGCCACAAAGTCTCATGGGTCTCCCCTAACGGCGAGACAATATCTCAATAGAACTCGTCAAAACGGACCCGTCACTTTCGACGGAGATCCTACACAACATGCTGGTACAGGCATGGGAGGACGAGTCTATTCCTGACGCTTGGAAGTCAGGAATAATAATAAGAAAGGTGACTTGGGCAGCTGCGATAACTGGAGGGGTCTACAAGAACCATAGCAAATTTTTCTTAGCGAGGATACAGTTCGCTATTCGTGCATGACTGTTCGTCGACTTCGAAAAAGCTTTCGATACAGTCGATAGAATAGCGATTTGGGGCGTAAATCCTAAGATAATCAACATCATGAAAGATATGTACGCCTGATCTTCTTGTCGCGTCTTACATAATGGCCAGATCTCCGACAGCTTCGTCGTGAATAGTGGAGTGCGACAGGGATGTCTTCTCTTGCCACTGCTATTTATTGCAGTGTTATATGACGTCCTTGTCACTAGTGGTCGCGGTATTCAATGGGGCCTGTACGACCACTTTCAGGACTTTGAATACGCTGAAGATGCTTGCTTTTTGGCTCGTCGTCACGAAGATGTCGATTAAATGCTACAGAATCTTGCGATTTTTGCAAGCCTAGTCGGCCTTCGGATCAACGCAAAGAAAACGAAGGAAATGCGACTTAAGACAAGCGAACGGGGGAAGCCCATCCAACTCAACGGTGAACCCGTTGAGATTGATGATAAATTCTACTACTTCGGAATCTTGTTAACAGACATTGACATCTGTGCCCGAAACAACAAAGCCTTTGCGATGATCAGCGTCGTCTGGCGCTCCACTCAACTGTCAAAACTAACGAAGCTGAGACTGTTCGACTCCAACGTCAAATCAGTCCTTTTCTACAGTTGCGAGACGTGGAAAGTGACCTCTGCTCTGACCGGGAAACTGCAAACTTTTGTCCAGCACTACTTGAGGCGGATCATGTGCATCAGATGGCCGGAGGTAGTCCAGGCAAGCACCCGACGGAGAAAGTGGCAGTGGATCGGTCACACCTTGCGGCGCAGTTCGAACAACATTGCAGCTCAAGCACTGCAATGGAACCCGCAAGGAAGTCGTAGCAGTGGTACACCGAAGACGTCGTGGATGCGCACAGTCGAACGAGAGCTGGCAGAAGCTGATGCCCTATGTCCCGAAAAGGAATTTATATATAGACAATCTCTACATTTTAATTATATAAACGTGGTTAACTTTATTATTTATTTGTGTCTTCTAGGTTAAATTACCCTAAATTAATTTAATTGTATGCCATTTTGAGTCTACATTTTCTGACTAGAAATCTCTTTCCATTTTTCGAAAAACCGAAGATGGGCGATGAAATTCCCTAAAATTGATTTATTATCAAGGAATGCATTTTGCAAATAAAAATCTGGAAACAATCATATTATCTAAATTTAGCGGGTGGTGTATCGTTACGATCGAGTCGGCAGTCCAATTTGGTCACTTAATGAATAAAATTACTAACTAGCCCATTGGCTAACATTTAATATTTATTTTAATGTGTATCACTGTATAGTATATAATATAAATATCAGATATATACTATATAAAAAAAGACAAAATTTAACATTTATTCTTATAAAACTTGGTAAAACTAAAGTTTTGTTTTCGTTCGGATTTTGTGATGTAGTTATTATGATTGTGTGTTAGTTACAATAGATTTTAGAGTAAAATATGATGTACTATTATATAATCTAAAAACGTATTACACAATTTTCTTGGAAAGTAAATAAAAAGTGTACTCACATTTTATTGTTTATCAGAAATCTAATTTAAAATAATCTATACAGTTAAAATATGATTTATATCCAACGAACGATTTATTCGACTACACGGTTACATGTAATTTCAAGATATTTTATCAGTCTCCGAGGTGATCGTACAGACAATTATTATGAAATATAAATAATAATAGGTTTAAAAAACTGCTGTGTATAAATTTTAGTATGAATCAATCAATTATAATCTACCGTGTAGTTTGAAAAAGACGTACATTTATCTAGAAATCACATACAAATACAGTTTCTATTATATCTCTAAAATTTACTCTCTAAAATCACATACCACGATTGGCTGCACTGCCATTCTGCAGTCATACAATAATGTGTATCAAATTCCGTGTGTAAAAAATACACACAAAAATATCTAAGACAATTCAAATCCTGTGTTACTGGACACTGCATATCGCAGTTTGTCTCGCAGTGTACTTTTCTTTTGGTAGTTTGGCAATTTCAGTAGATTAAAGCACGTGGACGAGGTAGGTAATCGATTCAGAGGATCCTTTTTGCGAATGGTAAAGAAGCCACGTATAACACTGCCAATGGTGTCGCCGGTATCTTCGTCGTCGCCTACCTCGACGCATCGAATCGAAAATGGTGGTTCCAGATGGGCGAATCCAAGTAACGGTGGCTTCGAGCAACTTGTCACAAACTAAACAGTGCAATAGTATCGAAATTAGTCATCTAAATATATACTCTTTTTTATTGTATTGATCTTACCTTGAGAAAAAGTTTCTGTTCTTCCTCGGTAAAATCACGGATCAAAATGTCCCACAGCCAACTGACGACTCGGTGAGAATCGTGAAAGCCACCATAATACTGGGTATGTTTTCGAAGATCTTTGAGATCGAGCGGAGCGGTATCTCCGGATACCAAACGTTGAAGCTATAAAAATCATTAAAAACACATTTTATTTCAGTACAATTTACAAACCTCTGGCGTTGAAAATAAAGAAAGCCACTCGTGATTAACGATACTGCGAAATCCCTTTATAAAGGCTGCCGTTTGCTCTCGTATCTGAGTATGCATTCGGAAATAGGCCATATAGTGAATGTAATTTATTCTAGGTAAACAGAAAAAATATTATTAACTAAAATTGAAAGAATTGAAAATTAAATACTTGTTATCATTAGTGACGGGTCGACTACGACCACCAGGGTGTAATTCGTGTGTCACAATTTTTCCCATTTGATCCTCATCGACAGAGAACGTAAGATCCAGATCGGCAACATCACCTTGGAAGTGTTTGATAAACGTAAGGCTCCTATAGAGTTCGGTGTCTAGTGAAGGAAGCTCATCGATACAGCTGTACAGTGCCTGCTGTGTTTGTCCGAGTAGCTGTGACAAAAAGAACGAGGCAAAGGGTACATCCACAACGATGCCCTCGTACACAGCCTTGCCCAACATTCGACCGACAAACTCGAACAATTGTAAATGATTTTCTTGCATCTGGGACGTTGGTGATGGATATAGTCGTTGCTCTGACGTAGTCTTGAATAGATTCAGTGATGGATCAAAAACACGTTTTATCGTTTCTTCGAGGAATTCCTTAAACACGCCGTCCTGATCAATTCCAGCCTCGTCGAGGCCTTGTTGATTGATGAAACGAACACGAATCACACCTTTGAGCGCATGCGGTGGTAACATGGCCAATTGTCTGTATCCGTCCTCTACGATACGATCTCTGTGTATGGTAATCAAAGCAGAACTAGGCGAAACACAGGCCGATTCAGTGAGACCTAAAAATTTAGTTCAATTAAATTTTATTTTTGGTCGTAGAGCGAAACAGACAAACCTAAGACTGCCTTTTCATTTTGTACGTATTTTCGAAACAGCTTGACACGGTCATCATGCGGTAGAATGTGTGGCATTTTCTGTAGCAGTACCTGTGTGTGCTTTTTGCCCTTTTCTAGATCGGCTATGAAATGCGAAGGACGAATGTCATGAATAAGCCAGTGATTCGGAGGAGCAAAAGAGCGACGACAATCTCGGCGATACAAACATAACAGAAGTGTGTGTGCAGACAAAAATAGAGGCGCTGATGTTACGGTTTTTGGATCTGAAAATAGTTTTATATGATAGAGATGTGATTTTGAAATTTAAAACTTTTAATAAATACCGAATAAATTTTCCTGTATCGATTTGAACAGAAAATTGTTTAGAAAATATGAAAGACCCACATAGTCGGATAGTTCGAACGGAGTTTGTTGTTCATACATTTCAATATCATCGAGAATTCTGGAATTTGGGAAATTTGTACGTTTTTTTATGTAGAAAAGTTAAGTTTAAATAAAGTATCACTTACGTCACGTAATGCGTCATCATATCACAATATAATAGCAGCATGTACAAAGGCGCAGCATACTCCACGGACGACTCACCGAGCAATTCCAGCATAGATTTTAGACCGCAGTATGGACCCAATGATGCAAGTAACAGAAAAAGATCATGCAAAAGGGTGTCATTGTAACACAAACCTACAACACAATTAAATATAAACAATTTTTCGTACCTTTTCTTTTATGTTTACCTGACAAAATGTCTAATTTCAACTGTGACAGCGTGGAGTGTGCAGCATGGAACATGGCACAGACGCTGGCCACTTGTTCCACCTCACGACCTTCAATCTTTCGCCACGGTTGATGATCACGACGACTGTGGTTCGTTTTAATCGTGCTGCGCTCCAGAGCACGCTTGAACATATTCGAGGTACCGTGTTGAGGACTCGGAAAGTCAACTTTCTCATAGCCAATCGTTAGTTCTTTTAGTTTGTCGACTGGAAAACAAAAACAAATTACTATAAACGATCAATTTATAATCATACAAATCTGTATTACCAAGTAAAAATTTCACAACACGATTACTCCATAGAAAATGAATCTGTGTCTTTGTTAATGTGAGATTTTCGTTTTGTGGTGTCTCGGGTCCAGGCGAAAACCATCCAAGCAATTTATGCCATTGTGAAACAGCACTGCTCTTTGCTCCCATTGTGTTTGGCATGCTCAGGAGCAGATTTTTGCAAACCAACTAGAAAACATAGAAAAAATAAAGAATTTTTGTAAAGCTGAATTTTGTTAAATTACCGTAAACGTGTAAGGTCCTAACTCTAAGCAACTAGCTTGCGGCTCAAGGTAGAAAAGATGAACAATGTTGGCTAGAAGCGAAAGAAGCTGTGTGCCTCGCATACTGTAAGCTATAATCTTCAGAGACTGAGGATCGATGAGTAATGCTATACTTCGCTGAAGAATTTGACAGTTCTGTAACAGATGTAAGCTATCCAAAGCGAGATGTTCCAAGTGATAGATCAGAGCAGGTACCGTTAGAATTTGCACTAGAAACATAGTCATTAGATTCTCGGAGAAGTTTCCAGAGACAAGCGGTCGGGTGGCCAGAGTTAGGATAGCAGACAACGTAATTGGTTTAAGAGTAACATTTGATCGACATGTGCCTTTTTGAAGAACAGTCTAAAAATATTTATCTAAATTACATTAATACCGTTCAATTTCATTAAGAGACAAACCCGCAATGATTGAAAGAATCCCTTTTGAACGAGACCACCCATGATGTTACTGCATAGTTGACTCATGCCAGGTTTGAGGGCAGCCAAATTTTTGGCACGAAGCAATGTCCATGTAGTCGAAGCAGTGAAGGTAACTAACGTGTGCAGAAATAACGCCATTGAAATGCTCTCAGTGTGATTTTCTAAAAAAAAAAAAACTTTATTATTGTCTTATTTTACAAAAGTGAAAACTAGTTACCTGGTTTCAGCTTGGACATGCTCACGCAGCAATAGTACAACAATTGCTTAATATGTCTAATCCAACGAATGCTATAGTCTTTATTCAGTGCAACGCCAATGTAGCTAATCTTTGGACTCTCTGATTCCAGAGTGGCAATCAAGTAACGACACAGGTACTCCAGCCGTTCGGAATGACTGACATCTTCTTCATTGAACTGACCCAAAAATCGAGCAGCAACATGATAAACCACAATATTTGAATGAAAGTCCGCTGGGCTTCCATATTCTGCACTCTTAGGAATTAGATTGTCAAACTCTATGCTGTAAATGGATGCACAATTTATAATACATTTCAAAGAGAAAATATAACAAAAAAAAATTTACAAAATTATGTTCTTGTACTTCTTCCTGGCTGACCAACCGCGAATGTGCGACTGGATAAGTATCACGGCATTTTCGCGTTTCTTTTCATGTGCCCGTTCTTCACGGGCTGCCTTTGTCTGTTCGAGAAACGATGTTTTTTGCGATTCAGCACCACTGAACATTCTAAATTATTACGAATAGCACAAGCGTTTTTATATCAGTTCCGATTGAATATTGCGCAGGGCCAATTATACAAAGTACATCCAAAACAATGAAATCAACACATATACATGTTTATAGACATTTGTCATTATAGTTATAGATACGATCAAATAAAATTATCACGATATCACTAGCCTGCATAAATTGCAGGACGTCAACGCAATGGTGCTGTTATAATGTTTACAAAGTTAATCTGAAATCTATACAAACATTTCTAAAAAAAACATTTTTTTTTAATATGTACACACAAATATGTGAAGCAAAATACAAATGTCAAAAACATATGTTTTAATTATTATAGTTTATGTAATTTATAATCTAACGTTTAATAAAAGTGTGCTGTCATGTTGGTGTTGGTTCGAAAAGATAGATGGCCTAACGAGCGATTGTTAATCTTTACTAATTATAACTATTGTGAATATTTTAAAATGAAGTTGCATTTAATTCGAAAAAGATGTCGCATCAAAGTTATTTTAATATTGAATTAACTGGCGTATAAAATTACAAATATAATATAATAAACGTGTGATTATTGTTATTACGCCTGAGTTGTTCCGGTAAGGATTTTTCGAGGGGTTGGCAACTTTATATTTTACCGTACATAGACTCCAGAGTCTTTTATATTTACAAATGACTTTAATGTGA
>JANSTU010039628.1:0-11083 GCA_027564075.1 Bolitophila hybrida | reverse complement strand
TATCTCGCGTCGTGGACCTGTGGCGTGGCCTCCAAGATCGTGCGATATAACACCGCTGGACTATTTCTTGTGGGGCTGTGTGAAGTCGCTTGTCTACGCAGATAAGCCCGAGACGATTGACGTCTTGGAAGATAATATTCGGCGCGATATTGCTGACATACCGCCCCAATGTTGTTTATAAAATGTTATTGATACTCAATCAAATATAAAGAAAGTGGATGTAGTCTTCGGCGGGTTTATCGGGCGGAAACTTGAGATCAGCAACATAAATGATGTAAAGCGTCGGTAATATACAGCTTCCTTCCGCTAACCCGTGCTTGATGGGCTTGTTCGCTGATGTAGCTCCCTCGGTACGCACAGCAAATCGTACTCGACAGAAGGAGACAATGGTCCGTGTTAGCAAACTTGGAAAGAGGCCTTGGCCAGCTTTGATACGAGACCCAAATGCCAGGCGGTGTCGAATGTCTTTTTTGGTGTCCATGGTGACCACATCGGTTCTCCTTCGGTTGGATTTGTTGTTGCGGATGGCATTTACCACACGTCGAAACAGAAATGAGCAGCGGCGAACATCAAGTCAATTTATCCAATTATCCTGTGGGTCGGCGAGGACTGTGATTCCGATAGTTTTATTTTTTGTTTGTATTTTTTGTATTCTAGTGTAGTTTGTTTGGGAACATACATACTCACACATCACTACACACAAATACACCACACACAGACCACATACGACATTTTTAATATGATTTAAGGCGTGTTTGAACGTGGTTACATAAAATTCATGAATGGGATTACTGTGGTGGTTTTCCAGGCTTGAGATTAAGTCTAGGCCACATGATCGTTTGTTTGCTCTGGACCTAATGATGTTTTAAAGGGTTTCTTGGCTATTTTTTACACTATCGTTCACGTGGGCAGTAATCACTGGGTTACCTATGTTCACATTTATCTTGTGAACATTTTGAAAGTGTAGACCAAATGAATTTGACATGGTGTCATTAGTTTTTAGTGGTGGAATGGTTTTATACTAGTTCTGAACAGTGAAACAACATTATATTTCGGAAGGTATGGTTGTCCAGCTTGATATTCATTAAACGCAATTCCCAGTACTGTTTATTATGTATATTCTAATATTCTAATATTCTAAGTCTTTCCGAATTGATATGTGACTGCTGTACACTCCAGGCATATAGTGCTTGAATTTGATTGACTTTTTTACAAGATACCTGTGCCAAGGGTTCCATTAACACGATAATTTATATATATATTATACTTAGGGAACTTCGGAACATATTTTGCAGACGCAAAGTGACATAATGACTTTTAAAAACGCAATGTCTTGATCTCGTTAATTTAATTTGTTATAAGATTTTTTTTAATTCGGAGCCGAAGTCTAGTCCATTGCGTGCTTTGCATTGATCTTTAAGAAAGTCGAGATGAGAATGTCCACACCTCAGGATTCAGACTGTCTCTGGTGATCTGATATGGGTATGTGTCGTTTTGCATCTTAAGTGTATGTGATTTTCTCACGACGCCGACGGCTGTTTTTGTACGATTTCTGTCGGGCTTCTTGTGCGTCATGGAGGCTATGAATTATGTCGTTGCTCAGAGTTTTCGATGTATCTGGAGTAACATATGGAGGCAAAACGGGCACTGGAGTGTTTTTGGTTGTTTTCCAAAGAAAGAAAGAAAGATGAGTTATCTCTGGTGTCGGCTTAGGATTGCTGCATTTAGGGGCGTCCAGATCCATATTTTTTTTAAATCTCTGTGGTTGGCGTCTTTAAATTCCCCTTCATCACTTAAAATGTTCAAATCAGTGGGTGTGGCTTATGGGTTCTTCCGTCAGGGAATGTTCGAAGCTACCATCTACTTGACGCTCGCGAAGTATGTGAAGTATGTAATTATATTAAAATTAATTATGTGACCGCAGTGCAAGTGTGCAAGCTTGAAAGATGAATATGAAAGCCAATCGGAAGATCGGAACGGTCGCTTTCATCGCGCGGTCAAATTTGCAGGTAGATTCGTACAGTCCCTGACGGAAACAATTTAGTTCTTTTTTGATATGTGCCACATGCAGCAGATTCCCCTGAAGGAAAACAATAAAAAAGCCAGCCTAGCACCTTATATGTATACTTTATAGATAACGTTAAGTGATTTAGTTTAGTTAATGAAAATACAAAAAAAACGCCAGCCATAGCGCTTTTAAGTGAAATTTTTTAAAATATAGACTGCAACATACTGCAATATGTCAGATAATGAAAATAGTGTAAGCTTGCGCTCACGCTCGCAATATAGTGAAAACTCGTCCGACGATCGTAAAAAGAGTTCCAAATCTAAGGAATTTGAGAGAGAAACACAAAAAGTCTCAAGAAAAAATATTGCAACAACTAGAATCGTCTAGAAATGAATACCACCTATAATTCCATACAATATTTCCCATTACCTGAAAAAAAAGATAACGGGAATTGCACAAAAATTCTAACAAATTAAACCAAAGACCGTTAAAGTACTTAAAGATATTGGAACGCAACATTTCACCTTTACAACACATGAAGAAAAAAAGACCAAGATTATCTTACGTGGCATAGATGAAACATACACTTGCGAAGACATTAAAGAAGAAGCTTTGGAAAGCCTTCAACTAAATAAAAAACATTTCAAAGTTCACTCACGCACGAGGTCGATTAATAAAACACAAAAAAATGTTAACAACATTCACATTCCCTTCAGCCAATCAATTAAATACATGGGAATCACATTTCACAACAAGGCCACTTTCTACGAACACATTAGCTAACCATGCATATGCCTTCCCTGCTTGGGCAAATATCTATACTCCCTGAATGGAACTTTTGCGAATATTCGAAAGAAAATGTACCAACTCCAGGCGCAAGCCAGGATCTTACCGCCTCATAAAAAATCAAGATCTTTACAACCTTGCAGGCATCGAAAGATTCGACCGATTCCTCATCCGAACCACCTTAAGAACTTATACTCTACCATCAGATATTTAAGAACAACATAGATGTAGATGTCTACTCAAAAAACCTAACCTAGTCTAGTCTTAAGTAGTTTTGAGTAGTTTTAAGTAATTAATATATTCGGTATTTTGTCCTTTTTCGTACACATGCCCAGACTGGCTAATCTTCAATTCTTTTTTGGCAAACAAAATCCATTCAGATTTCTTTAAATCTATTGGTTTTGACAATTGTTGGGAAACAAGCTGATGTATGAATCTTTTGTGTAAATGTTGGCAAATGAACATCCCGTGATCTCCCTATCAAGGAGGAGTCCTGTCTGCACTACTCTACGTAATCTACACAGCCGACATCCCGGATCCTGTACTGGAAACTTGCAACTTGGACAAGACAGAGTGAACACCTACCTCTCCACGCTGACAGCTTTTACATCATCTGGCGTATCAAGCTTAACCCAGCGGTCGTGCTCAATGCACTCCAGAAACACTGTTCGAATCACGTAAAAAGGACACACAAAAACATCAGGCTGCCAACATATCACCTATCTAACAATCCATTAAATATTTTGGTATTATATTCAATAATAAATGTTCCTTTGTTCAACAGGTATGGGGAACAATTGCCAAGACTAAACGGACATGTGGAGCCCTACGTAGTGTGCTAACAAATACCAGTAGACTAAGCATGGATGTCAAGCTCCTCTGCTACAAGCAGTTGCTTAGACCTATCATCAGCTACGGATTTCTTGCGTGGTGCCACATCTCGTCAGCGCAAATGGAAAGGCTTAGGATTCTGAAACGGAAACTCCTAAGGGCATGCGTTTATTACAGCCGACCGCGTAACAGATATCGACATATACGTAATAAAGTATTGTATAACCGTGGATCGATGAGTATATTGGATATTCATCTACTCTCGTCCGCCCTTATTAGGAGCCTCGAGAAATGGTCTGAAAACGCCACTATACAGCAATGTATAATGTCAGATAAAGATTATCTTGAGGATCCGGAGCACTTACACAAGCCAGCAAGGTACCTCAAACACCTACAGGACAAGAGCGAACTGTTCCTGGGAGAAGACCCCATCTACTACCACAAGAGGTTTAGGAAATGGAACACAACAAACACGTACACGGCTAATGAGTTTTCGTGTCCGTGTTTGTTGTGTGTCCATA
Source organism: Bolitophila hybrida (assembly GCA_027564075.1). Taxonomy (NCBI): domain Eukaryota; kingdom Metazoa; phylum Arthropoda; class Insecta; order Diptera; family Mycetophilidae; genus Bolitophila; species Bolitophila hybrida. The sequence continues at coordinate 6,937 of JANSTU010039628.1, read as the reverse complement.
TATGTGTTGTGTGTAAATATAATATGAATGTTGCGTATACTCGTATGTTGTATGAATGTCGTATTTTAAAGCAACAATTCTTATTTTAATGAAAACATGCCCACATTCACTGCCCTCCCACCAGAAATTATTATCCTGCTTTTCGTTACTTTAACGAACATACGTATTAATGGAAAAGTTAACTATAAATGTATACAACATACATAAAGTTATATAATATACATAAAGTTATATATTTACAAGGTTTGACGTCAACCTGGAAACCATGGTGATGTTGGCCGGGGAGCTCGATTCTGAGAATCTGATCCAGGTAAAATTCTGGCATATATGGCATATATTATATTTACTTAATATACACATAATACACCCACAGACATTATTGATTTCGAAACAGATTTTCAGAATCGAACTCCCTCGCTAACATCACCATGGTTTTCATGACAACCTGACGTCAGCGAAGTGTTGGTACATGTGTATATATGTCCATTGTTATGGCATATTTTTAATTAACTTGTATGTTTGGATTAGTGAACAAAATGTATAATTGGAAATAATGTAATTTTATTATTTGATGCCAAATAAATCTCCTTTTTTATAAAATTATGGACAATATTTGTAGGGAATACATTTTTTATCCCAACAGCATATGGTTTTTTTTAACATTTCCCTAAACTGTAATTTAGTACCCCATAATGAAGTAAATGAGCTCCTGAGTACGAATCAATCATCAGATCGCCTCGACACCACCTCCACCACCCCTTTGTGGGAGGGAGGGTTTAAGTTTGTATGAACATTTTTTGTTTTATGAAAAAAAAACGAAATTCGAAAGAAATATTTAAATAAAAATACCTGGATCAGATTCCTAGAATCGAACTCTTCGGCCAAAATTACCATAGTTACAGGTCGACATGGGTTTCCATGGTGATGTTGGCCGGGGAGTTCGATTCTGAGAATCGGTTTCAAAATCAATTCTGTATGTGGGTGTGTTATGTGTATATTCGATAAAAAAAATAATATGCTATATTTAGGACTATAGTCGAGCATCCAGATAGTACCCGGCTCCCCGGCCAACATTACCATGGTTTCCAATTTGACGCAATACAATTATACATATATCTCATACGAGTATAATATATTATGTATACATTTATAGTTTTATATGCACGGTATGTTTGTTAATGTAACAAAAAGCAGGTTCTCATTTCTGGTGAATAAAGTAAAATGTTGATTTGTTCTGAAATGATTATTAGGAAAAGAAAAGCAAACATATTTTTAAAAATATAAATGTTCATGTTTTAAACGAAGACCAACTGATTTATCCAGGACAATTCATTAAACACTACCATAAATCCCGTACAATTCGTCTGGAAGGCTAGGCCAAATTATAACCCATTGTGACTGCATAATCGTGTTTAATGCATTAGTGCTCTAAACAAAGGCTGTGTGTTTGAGGTTTGATTTTTTGATGACATCGATTTTTGTCACTGGTTTGTCTAAGTGCACAGTTCTGTTCCTCTGCAGCATTGGACAATTGCAGTGTTTCGTTGTCCATGCTGCATCCTCTACATAGTGACGATTCTATAGATTGCATTTTGAGAAGGTTGTTCTAAAGCAATGGCTTATTAGGATATTAACCAGTGTTGATTAAGACAATTTCTATAGAAAATCGAGGATCGGAGCTACTTAAACTGAAATAACCAGCATGATCAGATCAGGAAGACCATATTGAATGCAGGAAAAACAAATCGCAGAATCTGTTCAAAGTTCAATCCATGGAGCAGCACCGGAAAATGGAGATAATTTTTTCACAGAGAATCTCTAGATGAAGTCTGTAAGAAATTTCGAGTCGAATCGAGTCATTTTTCATACGCCAGTCGAAAAAGGGTTAATATATATGGGTGAACAATATTTTACGGGCGTACTAAAATCACTAGACTCGACATTTCTTACAGTGCAGCACTCTATTCACAAAAACGTTTAATCTTAAACTCACATTTTATTATTATTTATTTTTAACAATACACAATACACACAGCTTCTGAATTCACTTCAGAGGAGTGTAGTTTTGGGTCCGGCTCAGATGCTCGAACGAATATAAAATAAAAATTCAGATTGGATTTTTAAAACATAACAAAATTCACCATATATATTTTACGCCACGCCGTTATAAAAATGTTCGAGCATCTGACTTGCTTTCGTATTTGTGTCACCAAATCACAATAACCAATGAAAAATGTTTAAAACTAAATACAATTCGAGTATTTCATATTATTGTTGTTGTAAAGGCATATATTGACAAAAATGCACATGTTAAATCGCGTAATGGATTAACTATATGCGTTAATTCGCGTAGTGGAATTAACTAATTCTTGTGGAATGAAACCACTCGAAAAAAGGACGAGTTTAAAAACTACGTTATAATTTATTTTGTAATGGCGATGAAAAACGGAGAGACCGAAATTCTACTTTGCACAAACTTATATAAGCTAAGACGGTACATAAGAACCGCTAAGGTGAATGATCTCACATTCTCTTACTCTCTCAAACTTATATAATACAAATTTACTAATACTAATACATTTACATCCTTAAATCTAAATCACGCTCTCTGATGGCGCTGTTGCTACCGATTGAGTCTTCATTGCCTCGGCGCACAGCTCTACAATTGAGCAATATAGTATTTGCTGTCAAAATAAATTAAACACTTCTAAACGCGTGTGATGTGTAATGCATAATGTGCTTATACAAAGATATTAAAATATAAACGGGAATACAAATCGCTGTTTTATTTATTATAAGTAGTGTGTGTGTTCATGCATGAACAGCACACCTCTACAGTGCATTCTTGTCACGAAATAATTTGGTAACAGGAATTCACTTTTTTGTTGACGAAAATTCATATTTTTGACCTTGAAATATTTTCCATACAAATCGGTTGTGACGAAACTGCACTTCTGCACCCTAATTCTCTAAGCACAGAAGATAATGTGAGAAAGTGATAAGTTGATAACTTTTTTTCTTGGTACGGAAAAACTAACACATTTTACGAGTCAAGATAATATCTAGTACATTTTATCATAATAGTAAGGTTTACAATTAATCTCACAGGTGGCGCCACAAATGACGATAAGTTTTGACAGCAACTGTCAAGACTGTCAAGTAAACATATGAAATTAAAACTTTGTTTATTTTTATTATTGTTTGAACATTCCCATCATCATCTAGGTCGTTCGTCGTAAAAATTAACAGTATTATTATTATTACTATAACATGTACCATTGGTAGATTATTCAACTTTTACATGATATGGAATCTGCTCCGCAGATGCTCGTTCGAATCGTATTCTACAAATAAAATAAATTAATGTCATGTTTTTCATATATAAAATATATTTCAATATACATACTGCTTCTCTTGAGTAAACAATTAACAATAACAAATGAGCGTCTGACAACGAGCGAACACTGCAGAAGCTATAATTTTCCATTGTACGTTTTTTGTTTAATTTATTTACACCACTATGTATTCCATTAAACATTTAAAAAATTGATGCTTTGGAAAGCAGCATACTACTTTCGCTTGAAAAACTAAGCCAAGCATCACCAAGGCTTGTCAATTTCCTTACTCATTAGTTTTTTCATGAATAAATGGTCAGTTGTCGTTATGTCGTTGACGTCAAACAAAAAAAAAAGATAAAGTTTTCACAAGATAAAGTTTAGACGTTTTATCGGAAATCCAAAATAAAGACAAAAAAACTTATCGTTATCACGTTTACACACTATCTTGAGCGTTAGGGAATAAAGGTGCTTGTAATTTGAATTCGAAATAAAACTTAATTTAATCGTTAGATGCTAAAAAAAAAAAAAATCAAAAAAAAAAATCAAAAAAAAAAATCAGTTTGACTTTTTAAAAAACAACACAAGTTATCATCTGAGGCCTGTTCCCAGAAAAATTAGGCCAAATTCAAAAAGGGTGGTCACTGATGAGTGCTATCCACCATCCCTTTATCTACTTTCTAAATATTCGCTGTTTCCAAGAGTCGTTTTCCTATAGCACTATGCATCATCTATATATCCGCCATATAACCAAATATTGTTTTCTTAAAGCTATAGCCAATAAGATTTAATCGGTAACAGAGAACTATGTGTTATCCCGCTATCTTTATATCTGCCATTTACAAGAGGTATTTTTTTAAATCCATATTCAAAAGGGGTTGGCCACAGAGTACTATTCACCATCCCTCTTTCCGCCATTCGCAAAGGTTGTTTTCGTAAAGCAATATTCTAAAAGGCTTCGGTCACATTAATAAACTATGCACCATTTCTCAGTTCTGATTTCTTATATTATATATTCGCCATCTCCAAGATTGATTTCTTAAATCTCTATACACAAAAATAAATCAGAGTACACAAGACTAATATCCAGCATCCCTTCCTCCACCATTTTTCAATCCGCAATTCCCATCAAGTGTTTTTATGTTCCCTAAAGAGGCATATTCTAAAAGTAGCCATTCACAGTGTACTACTATCCGCCATTGCCAAGGGTTTTTTTCCTAAAGCTAAATTCAAAAACCTGTCCCTCACAGAGTAATATTCAATCCGCTTTCATTATGAGAAGTCCCCAATATATCTTTCAAATAAATATTATCTATTAAAAAATCGTTATTACTTACTGACTTGTCATACTTTTTTTTTATTTATTGGCCTGATATATTGAATCAAAAAAGTATATGTTTAATTTTAACAGTGTAATTTTGTAATGTTTCGAAAATTCTAGTATACATGATTTAATATGATCAGAAAATCAATATTTATATTAAATCATTATTAATGCTCATTGACAATTGCCTCATATCATATCTTATTTAGTACTTATAATTATATTTAATTTCACAATGTTAACTTAAACAATTAATCATGTATTTCTAACAATCTGTATACATTGCTTACAGACATATAAAAAGATTTATACTATAAATTAAAATCAATTTTCTTTGTATAAATATTAAAAATAACATTAAGGTATTCAAAAATAAATGTTACGTTAAACAATTATCCTAATTATAATTATGATAGAATATAGAAATATAACAACATATAGATAATACAATATTCCGATAACAAACCTCATGCATAGAAATGTACACGAAAATTAAAAAAAAATCCAAATTCAAAATAGGTGTGCATTGCAGCTCTGCTCAAATTCTTCTTCTTCTGCTGCTTCTTCTTTTCCAAATCTGAAACGAAAATGTGAATAAATTATTAATACAAAATAAGTTTTTAAAAAAATGCAATAAAACTTACGATGAGCAGTTATTTGATGCACAGTAATCAACAAAAAATAAACCGACTGCATAAATGAAAAATATGAACATGTTTAGCCGAGTCCTCGAAGAATGTTTAAAAACCATGTATAAAACAATTCCAAGCACGTGATACATGTACAAGCGTACTTCAGGATCAATGTAGTTTGGCAGATTTGTCAGAAAATTTCCAATGCAAAATGTTTCCCAATTAAAATTTTGAATCTCCTTCTTAAACTTTTTATTGAACACATAATAAATACGGGCGAGATCCACACAAATAATCTTGAACACAAAAATATATATTTTATAATTATATTCTGTTAATATTAAATAAAACACATTTTATTACCACAAAAAATTGGCCAAATAAAAAAGCTATTCCATACATAACAGAGAAGAACAATCGGTCAATGTAGGATAGAATTTTATCAATTAACGGTTTTGCTTGTTGATCACTGTCAGTTTCGGTTTCAGGCACCAAACCACCATCATTAATTATCGGTTCCTGATCCATCTTTCTTTAACAAATCTTCACTGTTTCAATCGAAAATATAATATTTTATAAGATAAACTTGTCTGCACAATATTATCGAAATTTGCTCACAGGCCAAAATAATGCAAGTCCTTCTAGGTATAATGACAAGAGCTCACTGCTGTACCGGATGCAAGCTGCGAATGCATTTCTGAAATGTACCCAATTTTGAAATATTATTTACTGTGTAAATGACATGCGCAAGATATTCGCTATTTACCTGTCATCACATTTACATGATCATAATTTAAAATTACTAAATTTACTGACGAATTCATTATGTTTCCAATTATTTTAGAAATTATATTATGAGACTTATAATACGTTCTTTTTTGTATTTATGTACATTTTAATAGCATTATTTTTGTCGAAATGGTTATGAGGCTGGTTTTGAAAGTTTCATATAACTTTCTTAATAAATCAATAATTGTTGCACGTTCGCGTATGTTTTCAAATTTGAATGTATATAATATAATATCAGTGTGGGAGACTTGTCTCTGTTGACGTCATATTAAATAAAATAATCAATAATTATATATAAAAACCTATATTTTTATAAAATACGTATTAAAAGTGCTAGTGCACTGGCAGAGCTATTAGACCCACTGAGAATATTTTTTAAACTCAATCAAACAATGCCACAAGTAATGTGATTAATACTCATAATTTTCTTGGATGCTATTATTTCCTTTTTAAATGAAAGCGAGCAGGCTATTGTACGGTTGATTTTGGTAGCAATGTAATTTGAAAGATCGCTAGAGTAACCATTCCAGAATCCGAATTACAAATTAGTTAGTGTGTTTTCATTGTCGCAGTGGTGAAGAACGACATCCATGATAGCTAGATTTGAGACATATTACATTTGGAAGTCAGTCAGTCGTTTTGTCAAAACTATTTGACTTGTTGTTATACCTAAGATGTATTTTTTAATATATTTAATGGTATTTAAGTGTGCTGTAAAGCTTTTTATATTTTATAGTATATAAAGCGTGATCCATTTCGAGGTTCCCTACTTTTTCAAAGAAAAAAACACAGAATATTCAAATTTAATGGGGAATGTTTATTATCATTTGAAAGAACATTCTTTGGCATTTATTTTT
>JANSTU010039617.1:0-11083 GCA_027564075.1 Bolitophila hybrida | reverse complement strand
CCTAACCATCGGGGATGTGTTGTGAGTGTTAGAGCACAGTAGCTCCAATAGGAGTAGCACAGCACAAATAGCACATTTGCATGACCTGACCACTCGTGTGAACCCGTAATGGTCAATGAATCCTGTGTGCGACATCGCAGACTGGCCCTATGTCCCACAAGGGATTAAAGGATCCAATGAGAAAAAATAGTGCTGGGGTTGTAAAGTGTGCAATCATAAGTGTCCGACTAGACCTTCAAAATAAGCCATGGCCGGTATAAATATTCCCACAGGAACCGGAAATATAATGAAATAAGCTTTTTCTGTGTTTTTCAGATTAATTATTGCCACCAAAATATTGTTATAATTAGTGCTCATCACTTTTCGAAAAAAACACCGGAAATGGAATTAAAAACTTTTTTTTTGGCTTTTAGAAACCATCTAAAACAATTAGTGCTGGTTTTTTTCAGACGTTAGTGCTTGATTATAGCTATCAAATGAGCCTACTTAGTGATAAATTGAATTTAAGTAACTGCAGTTATTAAAGTTTTAGTAATAAAAATATAAATATTGTTATTTATTTAAATCATATTGTAAAAAATGTGCGCCAGTGTGTAATAGGCGCAATGAAAGTTCGGAAAAACTTATTTATGTAAATGAAGTTTAGTGACATCTATTCAAATATAATTAACTTCAAACTGTTAATAGGCGCAATAGAATATCAAAAGTTCATCTTTTACGGGTTCTGCGCATAATGTACATGGCTATGGCTTATTTTGTAGCTCTAGTCGGGCACTTACGTCTGCACACTTCAAAACCCCGGCACTAATAAGATTGAATAATTTTAAAGTGGTTTTTAAAAGCGTTATGTTAGCCCCCCCCCCCGTTGAAAAGCATTTAAAAAAAAATATATTCATTGGAAACGGATTCCTAATTATAACCATATGTTTGTACTATTTATTTCCGCAGCACTAATTGTTGAGAAAAAAATTAAAAGCTCACATGAATAAAAAACCTTATATTTCCGGTTGAGCAATAAATTGTGACAAAGACTTATTTTATATGTCTTTTCAAACTGTCAGCAAACGTACGTTGGTCCTCGATTTCAGGATGACTTAACGGCGATTGTAATGCAATGGCGAAAATACATTTGCAAAATAAACAGCAAACAACATAATTAACTAATGCTTCATAAAAAAAATTAAGAATATGCCTATTTTTTTCTATAACAAAAAAAGGAAACACATTCAAATACATCTAAATGTTATCTAGCAGATAGCCGAAATATGATTAAAACGCTGATATATTTTGCATTAGACGATGCAAGCAGTTCTATAGCTTTTTTCATTTTTAACACAAACGAGAAATCAAATACATACAAACAAATTATAAAGTATTTATTCTTAAACATCAAAGTGACATTAGACCAGTATGTATGTGTGATTATAATTTAATAAGTTTTTTTAAGCTTCATCATACATATATAATATATGGTAGTTATTGATTAAACCCCAAACACCCTCCGACGCACCGCATTTCAAAATTCTAATAAAAAATATGATTTAATGTGCTCTGTATGCTATAAAATATAATTATTTATTACCATGAATTTGGTGTATGTATGTCTTCCACCCGCATATACCACAGCGTCTGTAAATGTGTCTACATTACCACCGCCGCGCAACTAATTAGACAATTAATTGGCGTAGCGAGACATCACATACAAAAAGTTCGCTTCAGAAAGCAATCCTTACCCGACGGTATTCCATGTGGAATAAATACTAGTTTTGCGCTCAGTGAGTGTGTGCAAGTGTGTGTGTGTGTGTGGATGTGTGTTATTTGTGTATGAAAATCGTATCAAGCGCGATAATGAAAAGCGTATAATATATCGCAGACACACATGCTGTGCATAGATTTGACAATATTCATTGGGGACCGCTTTGTGCAGTCACGCGCGAGCTTTAGCAACGAAGCTCTATATCGGAATTTATTCACGAAATTATCATTCACTATGCATGACAAAACAGTGTAAGACAAAAATTATACGGTGTGCTACGGATAAGGTGTGTGAGCTTGGTAATATATAGTATATCAGTGTGTGCGTAGAAAATGCGCCAGAGTGTGAACCGTAATCTTGTAGCGCGCGCTTACGCTCACGTACATCAGGGGTGATAGAAATTAATACTGTGCCCGCCAAAGAAGTTTGTGCGCACAATGCCATTGTGCGTTGACGCGTCTGAATATAGTTTGTCGTCTTGGGAGTTGGAACACACAACAGATGCAATTCTCTCTCTATCTCAACATCTTCACAATGTGATGTTTTTCGAAAACTGCAGCCGTCTTGTGATCACGGAGCGCGCACAAAAGAAGCTTTTGCAATTATCTCTCAGTGCACACGCAAAACGGCAGCGGATAAGAAAATAATTGGATGCGGCAAGCTTCCTTGGCACAGATTCGAATCGAATTAGTGATATTAATTAAAACGCTACAATAAGATGGGGTACAAAGTGTTGGGTGGTAAGCTAGAGGGTTGTATATTAAAAGTTTTGTATCTCATGTTGAAATTGTGGGAAGGTTTGGAAAATTGTGTGTAGAAATATGTTTATTGTTTAGACGATGTGCTTTGTTTGGCATTGTTTGTTTTGCAATCGAACGTGCTGCGGTGTTATTAGACATTTTAATTAGCAACTTTAAGTTTTCCTCGGCATAACCGGAAACAATGAAATCTTTTTGATTAATTTGGATTATGTATTTAAATTGAAGCATTTTGTTTTTAAAAGATTTTTAATGCAATACACATTTTGATGTGCGGACCCACGGCGATTGGAAATGGTCATATTTTCTCCGGGAATTAATTAAAAACAATGAATCGTATTCTAAATGCTTGTACTAGATTTGTTTAAATTTTATTTTTTTGTAGGTATTTATTCACAATTTATAAACACAATTAAAGTCTCTTGATCTGTTGATGAAGATAAAATTTGTACTAAGAATTACATTTTTCGGGAATTGACTTTGATGAACACAGCTCTAACAAATCTTTCTCTTTTGCCATAGGTTTTAGGATTTTTGTATATTCATGTGTGTGTAGGCATACTGAAAAACTGCGGTTTTCTTTTAAATACCTTATTTTTTCACCAAAAAGGGACTTTTCAAACATATGGGAATTATTAAATAAGTTGTTTCAAAAAGCCCAAATATATGTATCAATTTGGTGCGATTACAATTTGACGCGAGTACAATTTGGCGCAGGTAGCCAGTATTACAACTAGATAAGATATTATTCCCTTATGATTAATTCAATTTAAAAACCATAATCTTTTGAAAAACGCTTTGGAAAAAAACAAACACACACATAAAATTTTACTCGCGCCAAATTGTTGACACCAAATTGTCTATCGCACCAAATTGTTCGCACCAATTCTTTGAAGCCAAACTGTCCGAATATCACCGATTGGACAAGACTTGCATATGAATATACTTAATACATTTTCAAAAAAATCCATCGTGGCGACGACAGTGATTCAAATCCCAGAATATCACATCTTACTCTATATCGAGGTAAAACGAAGTTGTCTTGTCTTAAACTTAACCAACACCATACAACAAAAATCTCTTCTGGATTGATTCAATTCCGCATGAATTTCATATTCGGGATTACATAATACTGATCGCCTTTTTAGTGCTTTTATGTAAAAAATAACAAAAACAAGCATTGAATACGCTCTCGAAATGGTTACATTAAAGTGTTTACTAAATGAAAATATCTTATTGACTAAAATTACCTAGTGATGCTCCTGATGCAATATTATTATCTACAGATATTAAAATAAATACAATTACACCAGTAAATCAAGATCACCCTGTAAGCATATACTGTCCGACTTAGAACGAATATATAAAAAAACAGATCATTAAAGACTTATAATGTCGCTATGCGTTATAATAATCTGAAATTTAAGCTTTTTGATAAATCATTTTATTATTACAGAGAAGTTCTTAAGATGGACAAAAAGGCATCCATAGATTATTTAAGTGTTTTGGAGTTATTAAAGAACGGGAGCGTGCATACCATTAAAAAGAAGACGTTCAATGCTACAACTTTGATGAAAAAACTTATTTGATTAGAAAAAATAACACAAAATGTTTGACCATTTTGAAACATTGGACATTGACGATGGACACACCCACAAAAATTGCTGAAAATCAATAAATTATAAATGGCCAATTAGTTTAAATTGGAAAAAAAAATAGGAAAAAGCAAAAAATATTAAATTGGATGGATTAATACAAGTAGCAAATCGCGCATGAGTAAAATCCACTCGGTGACAACAAGTTGGCTAAAACACAATACAAATCACTTCTAAGTTAATTCGATTATAATTCCAAACATCAAAATGTCATAACAAACAGTCTCAGACTACAAATAATTGAAAAAAGTGTCCATCTTACAAACCAATAAAGTTTCCAGCAAAAATCTTGTTCATATGGAATGTTGGGAAACCTCATTATATCATTACAGTTCGATAAAAACACAAATATTTAACTTAAGATGAATGAAAATTATATGATTAGTGTGTGGCCTTTTGTCGTTTCGTCTATTTTTCACTTGATTCTGTGTATTTCATTTTATATCATTTAGGTGGTCGTGAGAATTGTAATATTTTCTAAGTAATTAATCGTGGTAAAGATAAGCTTGTTGTAGATGGTTATATGTATCATCTGCAATTGAATTTGTGAAAAAAATATCTGTATCAATGTAAAGGCCGGGTGACTACCAATATAACAAATGGTATACCTACATAGTACTATAGTGTCTCAATCCTCACACGTGCATGACCCTAATGCTTATAGTCCTAATATGGCATATAGATAGCCTAGCCGCAACTACATCTTCTGCAACTTCCAATATTATTTTTACAAGTGAAGTTGAATGTGAAATTTATTTTATGGTAGTAAATACCAATTTTTAATTATTTAATTAATTTATTATATACACATTATTTAATTGTTATATATATATTTTTTTTATTATTTAATTTAATATTATAGTTAATTTTTATCTTAGTACATAATTTATAGTTAAACAGATAAAAAAAACTTTTTTGGGGGCGGAAAGTGAAGATTTTAAAAATTTCTAGAGCATTCTTACCGACCAAAACCGCTCAAAAACTAAACATTAAACGTCAACACAGAGAAAACCTTCAGAAACCAACCAGTTTAGTTGATATCGACACCCAGAGGAATTAAAATACATAAGGAGTGTACCGAATGAAATTGTTCAACACTAAAATTAAAATTAAAATTAACTGCGCATACTAGGCGCGTAATTATAGGTTAATTCACAAATAGCAAAGCGTCAAGAAATTGTGCGCAAATATTTAGAAAATGATAAATGCTGCTTAAGAATGATAGCAAAAGATGTTGGAGTGAGCCCCCACACAGTAGGAAGGGTGATGAAACGGTACAACGAGACCCTTACGTTGGATCGGAAACTTGGGTCTGGGAAAAAGTCAGACTCTAAATTAGAGAAAATATCGTCAACACAATCTTAAAGAAGAGGGAAACCTACGAGATGTCGCAAAAAAAAATGCCAAGCAAGTTCAACAATGGTGCAACGTGTGAAAAAACATGAAAACATTCAAGAAACAGAAAATGTCAAAACAGAATGAGAAACAAAAAAAAAAACAGTAATACGAAGATCAAAAGAGCTGTACAAAATTGTATGTGAAACAAAATCGTGTCTTGTTTTGGACGATGAAACTTACGTAAAAACCGATTTTGCCACTTTAGCTGGGCCACAATTTTATGTAAATCGAAATCCTTCCTGAAGCTGAGACTCATATTAGGGTTGTCACATTTGGCTAAAAATATTTGGTTTGGAAAGCAATGTGTCAGTGTGGTCAACGCAGTAAGACATTTATCACAAAAGGCACAGTGAACAAAGAAATTTATATAAAAGAATGGGGCATTGGTAAAAAAAAAATTAAAGAAGGAAAAGAAAACAGCCAATAGCAAGGAAGATTTTAAGAAAAATGGAACAGAGCCAGTAACAAAATAACAGAACAGACTGTGCAGAATATTATGGCCAACATAAAAGCAAAAATGCTCCAGTATTTCAGACGTCCATTAAATTAAAAAAATAATAAAAGATTTTGCTTCCAATAAAACATATTTTTATGTTTATAAAAACATTTAATGGATATTTTATTACGAACTTTTGGATGAACAATTTTATTCGGTATAATCCGTAGATGGAAACAAATTTATTTTGGCGGATGAATCATTTGAAGGCAAATACTTTTGCATATAAAAAACTTTCTTTACATATAGTAATGATATGACATATTTTTGTATTTCTATTAGGAATAATAATATTGGGTACCAATTATAGCCTTACACTTTTGGCCAAAGTTTGGCCGAAATGGTTTTGCCGAAATTATTACTCCTTAATTACTAATTGTAGTATAATGGCGATGTATATTATGTCATTTTGGTCTAACAATTGCATCATTGTATTCCAACAACAAAACAATGCTGAAGCATGGCATCGCAGTCTTCAAGTTATTGTTGGCAGAGATAATGTTGGTGTTTTCATATTAATTAAAAGGACTCTAGCTCAAGAATATATACATATTTGTACTAGTGTTCAGCAGTTCAAATGAAAAAAATATTAAAGAAAAACGAATTCATCGGGTTTTAGCTTCTATGTCTTCTTACTCGAAAATTGATTTATTACGTATTTTTGATTAAAATGAAAATTTGACCGAAACAATGTTATGTTAGGTTTATGTTATGTTCAGTTGTAGTTTATGTTGTTAAATTAATTTTAAATATCAAATAAAGATTTCTGAAACCAATATGTACTATTTTATGTTTCAAAAGTTCGTGCAAAACACTCTGCACTGCGCACGCCTTTAGTTTGTTGAGTGTTTCTGTTTAAACAGATCAAACCGATCTAAAACATTCAGTCCAAAAAAAATTCTAGAAACAGTTTCAGTTTGTCTAAATAAAATGACTAAAATCCCAACCTGAGTTTAAAGCTCGCGCTATTTAATACCCCAATTAAGGTTGGGAACTTTTTAAGTGAAAATTAATTAAATGAAAATGAATGAAAGGAAACTAAATGAAATGCCAATAGGTAAAGCTAAAATGAAATAAATAAGGGCATATGAGATTGATGAAATGAACTAGATGGAATGACAAAAGATGAAACGACCCCAATCCGGGTGAAACACATAATCATTTATTTTAATTATCACACAATTTTGTGATTATATGAGGGCCTGTAGCACGCCTTTTCACTTTCAAATCGCATAAAAACTGAACTGATGACGGTCACAATATAAATCGCTTTATTGCCTTAGTCAGAAATGTAAAAAACCCATCCATCCAAAAAACATTTTCCAAAAAATGCAACTATTATATTATCATCTTTTTAATGAAAGGATAATCGGTTTATAATGTTATACATCAGAAAAACACGTAGTTGTAAATAGTTCTCCTGACGGGAACCATTCCGTTTTTAAATATATGTATTTTGGAAAATTTTAAAACATTTTCTATAGTCTATATATTATCGTGTTTACTAAAAAAATACCTCAAACTTTAACCACTTCTTATTTAAATCTGCACCTGCAGTTTAGACCGCCTTTTTACAACAGCTGCCAATCGTACCTCTAGCATGTTTCATTAAAGTGGAGGACTCGATAACTGGTACTTGACAATGACCATTATAATTTTATTAATTGTATTATGTAAACTTTTATGTTAATATTTTAAAACTCCATTTTATCATTTTATGCCTGACTAAATGATAAAATGTTTTTTTTTAAATTATTTGAAATTCAAAAATAATTAAAAATATACATTATATATAATTATATTTTATTATTTGATAATCGAATAAAAGCTAAAGCGACTCAAAAGGAACAATCTGAATATAATAATTTGGCAATATTTTAATAAATAAACATAATTTATCACAAAACAAACAGTTTTCAATTTTCACCGCATATAAAATGATTCCATTATAATGTTTTCTGTGTCCTAACGTCACTAGTAGTATTTTATTAGCCTGTGATCATTTCTAATAAAATAAATGTAATTCAAATGTAACCCAATAAAATACACCCAATCCACTAAATTAATAAAAAAAAACTCACCTGTTTGATTTTACCGGTGGCGTGGCGTACGGCACTCCCAAGAACGCCTCGATCGGTCGCAAAAATTTATAATTATCCAGTGGTAGCACGAGACCTTGCAGTCGACCGTACCGTGTCTGAATGATCCGGGAGCCGAGTCGAGCATTCTTGTAAAGATCTAGCGTTGAGCCGGTCGCAAGCCGAACGATGACACAGTACACAGCGTACAGAATAACCAGCTTCACCGTCATTTTCCATCAAATGCTCAGCACTATTTTTCTATGCAATTATATATTAATTCCTCTATAATTCCGTTGAAAGTGTAATAAGCGCATGCGCGCTGACGATTAATTTGTTATTCCGTGCGATTGCATTTTGATGACAGCAGGTGCGCATTTTCCGGTAAATTACCCAATGTGTGCTATTGTTAATACAAGCACATATAACAAACATATGCTTTTAACGTTGGTCACACAATGCAGATTGGAGAAATGATTATTATAGCCAACAAAATTAACACGGCATTATAATAATACAGCGGATATTATTTAAAAGCTCACTATACACAGCTTTAAAACGTGTCACGAAACTATTAAAGCGTATTTCTCGCGCGGGTGTTATGGAAAATTGGCTAACGTTCACTGAAATTCGTTTAACGGTTATTGTATGCGGTTTTTCATGTCATACTGCGCGAAAATTGGATAAGTTTTTTTGTTAATGGTACCCGTTTTAGCCACATCATCACTGCATGACCGCTTGCCTGCGGTATTTAGTTGATTCCGCCGCAGTCCTTTGCAGAATCGAGTGATATAGCGCAACTGATAGTGATGGGGGAGGTAGTCGGTGTTTAGGCGAGGGTGAATCGTCAGTTCGGCATTCGCTCACACCGCATTTGTGTATAGCCTGAAACATTGTAAATTAATTTAGTACGATATTTCGTGACGTTGCGATCATAGGAAAGTAACTGTATTTTAGTATATTATGCTTATAACTTATATATATGTGTGTGTGTGTATTTAAGTAACGGCTCAAGGGAATATGCTCTGGGGTGTGGACTTCTGAACGTTTTGTAAGTCCGTGCACACGCAGTATATGCGCATCCCCACACCCCAAAGGAATTATATTGTGTGTACCTACTGGGATCGCAGCGGCTTTGGAATATATCGACTTCTGCGCTAGTCGTCGAAAGGGGGACCCGGTTGGCGCATCATGATTTATGACCGTCCGTAAGCTCCTGTAATGCCCGGCAATATGTGCGCACACATATAGTTAATATGTGTGTATATATGTGTGTATATATGTGTATGTGTGCGAACATTCCTGCGGCAATTCCCAGTTTATATGTAGGTCACACGAAACTGATGCAGTGCTCGCAAGCACTCATTAAACACACTGTAATCTCATATTTTTTTAAAAGCTTTCATCTCGCATATATACTTTATTTTATATATGCAGAAAAGTCATATAGATTTTTCGCAAACATTTTTATAATCAAATGTTTGAGAAAAATCCATATTCCATATAAAAAATAATAATATAAATTAACACAATTTGCAATAAAATTGAAACTATATATTATACCATATATAAACCGATTCCTTATTTATCTTGTCGTAGCAAACGCAAATATAAAAAAACTAGTTATTTATATATATAAAATATATATATGAATATTCAGATTTTTTTTTGTAGAAAACAAATAATAGGAAACGGATTATAGACAGCAATTTATAAGAATACAATTTAGAGAAAACAATTCATAGATAAAACTCGTTAAGGTCTCGTCAGAAGGTGCTAGTGATGTGCTCGCAGCGAGCAAAACTCGAATCGTGTGAATACAAGGCAAGTCATTTGCTTGCATTCAGACCACTCGCTCAGTTTGACTATTTGTTGCGAGCGTTTCCATTCCAGCAAATAACTTGCCGTAAGCACTCGAAAGTCTTTCATTCGAATAAATGAAACACTTTCGAGTGCTTACGGCAAGTTCGGCAGGGCAAATTCGCATATTTTAGGATATATCTATGCACCAATATCTATCTTGCTATTTATATTCGGAATCCTGAATAATCAACGCCATCATACACATATTGTTCTGTGTAAATTGATGGTGTTAATGATCCCTTATTCCAAATCAGCGACCTCCAATAAGCAAAAAAATACTCAATTTTAAATATTCCGGTGCCAATGTATTATATAAAGCGCTACAAAATTCCGGAACGATTGCCACGATCGACGGCCGTGAAATGCGAAACACTTGAGACAGTGAGTTGTAGTCATCTTCACTTGAAACTGCTACTGTTTCTTGAATGCTGATGGCCACAAACAAGCATGTTTGTGTCATGGTTTTCGACAAACGGTCCTACTTTCTTTTTCCCAAAGAATATTGATTTTTTTCTCTGAAACTCAACCAAAATTACGATAAATCTCGTCTTCCTTTGCACGCAAAGCTGCCATCAGTGTTGTGTAATACTGATTTTCGGTCACACCCAAATTGCTTTTCGATTGGACACATTTGCTCATTCGAATATTGCAATATCCGTAAAATGATCTCCGGGAGAATAGATTTTTGCGATTTCAACAGTTATTCTTCTTCTTCATAAACAATCTCATTGCCACAAAATTCCATTTTGCGTCTGCTTCAAATGTTACAAAAAACCGAACTTAACTGAAGATGTCAGAAAACTACACCTCTACACACACGCACTGTCGCAAGTGCAGAAGTCGCAGCAAACTTGCATGCAAGTCGCTTGCAAAATCGGAATTCAATCGCATCGTCTGAGAATGCCTTTAACCTTTTTAATAAATAGTTTTCTACTTAAAACACCTTTGTATGTTTTAAGATGTTTTAAGTAGAAAACTATTCCATATCTCAAATTAGCATTATGTAATGGGTGATTCAAGTAGAGATACTTTTTTCAATAGCCTTTTTTGACAGATCACGTGTGAGTCGTGTCATGCTG
>JANSTU010039616.1:0-24901 GCA_027564075.1 Bolitophila hybrida | reverse complement strand
TCCGCACTCAGCCGTACTATTTTTTTTTGTGAAAATTATACTTTAGGCGTAGTGATCATTTAAAGTTGGAAAACACCCTTTAAATCACGCTAAGGGAAAACAACCCTGGGAACGGCGGATAGAGGGTCAGGGAATAGTTCCCTATGGCCAACACCTTTTCAGTCACGCTAAGGGAAAACAACCCTGAGAACGGCGGATAGAAGGCCAAGGAATAGTACCCTATGGCCAACGCCTTTATTTCTGTTTTTTTATAACTTTTCCACATCACCACAGAGGTAAGTTATATTATATATATGTACTCTATCTGGTTACATGTAAAAAACTGTAAGTTGCAATAATATAAACATAACTCCGCCCACAAACGTCCTTTCATTTTTTTTTTAAAATAGATATTTACAGTACCTTTAATTATAAACAAATAAAAAAACACATACACCCTTAAACATTAACTGTTTTTTATAAATTCATTTGTTTTTGTCATTGTTTTTTGACTTTAAACTGTCACCTCGCCCAAAGCAAACTATAATTTTCACGAACCCTAAAA
This sequence comes from Bolitophila hybrida, assembly GCA_027564075.1. Classification (NCBI taxonomy): domain Eukaryota; kingdom Metazoa; phylum Arthropoda; class Insecta; order Diptera; family Mycetophilidae; genus Bolitophila; species Bolitophila hybrida. The sequence goes on along the minus strand of JANSTU010039616.1, from coordinate 24,357 downwards.
TAGTACGGCTGTGTGCAGAAACTCCGATGTCCGATTTTATTCATATTTTTTTAAAACATAGGTATTTAAAATACCTTTCAGTTGATAACACTCCTGGGTATCTCCCCCCAAATCTCGAAAAAATACTTTTATTGTTTTGTTTTTAAACCCTTAAGGGTTTTGATAGCGCCGAATAATTTTTGTGGTTTTGGGGTCGACAAATGAAGGGGCTGAAGTACAGGAGATCAGCCAAAAATTCTCTTTCACCAAGACAATGCACCGTGTCACAAGTCGATCGCAACGATGACCAAATTGCACGATTTGAGCATCGAATGAATACCCACCGTATTCTCCAGATTTGGCCCCCAGCGACTACTACCTGTTCGCAGACCTGAAAAAAATGCTCGCTTGAAAGAAATTTGGCTCGAATGAAGAGGTGATCGCTGAAACTGAAGCTTATTTTGAGGCCAAACACAAATCGTTTTACAAAAAAGGTGTCGAAATGCTAGAGTGGCGTTGGACTGATTGTATCACTCTTGAAGGAATGTATGTTGATCGAATTTTGCCAAAAAAAAATGTTTTTCTTAGTTATCCTACGGACTTATTGAGTGACGTGTTATCCTCCAAATCGTTGTCCGCATAAGAATGTGTCATAGGTATATCGGTTTCTGTTAAAATATCCACCAAAAGTTTGTCTGTAATGTTAACAGCGTATCTCGATACCAAAGCAAATCATATAACTGACAATACTTCCGAAACAATTATTATCTGTAGAATGACAAGATTGAGAATATCTGTTATTACCTGAATAAATGGGGTGTAGGCTAGGAATTGCAAACCACATTGTAATTTATTTAAATATTTTTCAAGAACGGAAAACTCTCGCACCGGCTGTTAAAAATGGCGAAAACAGTGGGGAAGGTGGGTATCATAGTCACCTATTCGTTACGAACAAGTCAACCATGATTCCTACGACGCTACAATTTCAGATAAGTATCCGTACCTCATATTCAGGATTTCACGTAAAACCTTGCGGGGACAATGATTTTTTCAAAAATCGACCTGAAAAGAGAGCGAGACATCGACAACCTAGAATGACATACCGAAAACTGCTATAATCTTTTCGAATTTCCTGTGATGGTTTTCGGGTTGTGCAATGCAGCACAGACGTTTTAAAGATTCACGTTTACATTGATGATATCTGCATAGCTTAGATGTAACGAACTCGAGCACAATCAAAAGCTTTTGTTGAACGTCTTTGACTTTTGTAAAATAGAGGTAAAGAGGATGGGACACACTATATCAAAGAACGGAATTCGACCGTTAGAAGATAAAGTTCATGCTATCAGGAATTTCGCAAGAACCCAAATGGTTTTCTAATAACAAATCAGATCTAGCAGAAACAACCACACTAATTGACAGACGCACATTTAGTACTAATGGATGACGTCGCCATGGGCGCTGCAATAGGTAACGGTAAAATAAATACAATAACTAAAAATAAACTAAACATTTTGGATTTTGAAAATCAGAAATATAATGAATCATTTACAGTTAGTCCCTGCTGACGTGCTCACATGTTCTTCCATCGACATCAACTCGTTTCTAATCAAATATATTGTATTTTAAAAAAAGTTGTTAAATATTTTGAAATACCACAAGAGCGCAGAGCCTGTTTTTTTCATTTTATCTGTGGATTACCTTCTCTATTCTGATGGAGTATGTGATACTCGATATGTTCGTACAATAGGTGTAATGGTGTATTCGAGGTTCCATCAAGTAAGCCGCTTAATGCCAAAGGGATTTTTGCTTATTTGTGGGACGGTTTAAGCAAAACGTGAGGCATACAATTAACTATAGTTGACCATAAGAAGATAATAAAAGATTGATTAAAACTAATAGTTAGTCCTTTCATCATACATATTATATATACAAAAATACTGAATTTTCAATATATAAATAAAATATTCAAAATTCGCAAGCCAATTACTTATCACAAGATATCTTTGCGACTACACAAATAAACAATTCCCAGGCAAAAATGGCACAAAAAGCATCGTATCGAGTTACATTGTGCCGGGCGCCTATTCAACAAAACACTCTTCAAAAACCCAATTCAAAATATACCTTCAATAAGCATATACACGCACCTTTCTGTGGTGCCTTTTGCAAAAATAACTATATATAAAAACTCAGAAAACAACATAAACGTGACCTACACTCACAGATATACCTATATTACATACACCCATGAGAATGTTGGTTTATTTGCACCAAAATCGGGAACTTTGCGAATTATTTTAGAAAACCCTCGCGTGAGCACCTGTAGAGAATTCCCACACGTTTTGCTTGTCTCGGCATACACACAAATACACACACACACACATACGCAGGCGTGTTTAAACCGAACACAATAGAAACGTCTGATAAAGGATATTATATTGATTTCTAATCTTTTTTTCGCATACTCGAAATGTATACAACATATATGTCATCCCGGTGAGCTCATTGTTCCCATTCTTCACTTGCTCTACATGCGAGCACCGCATAAATGTTATTCTTATATATTTATGGATAAATTAAATAAATCTTCTGATTAATATCTGGGATGATGCAGCACATATATATTTATAATACATTTTATTGATTTTACTCTGGCGGAAAGGGTTTTCTATAAAAATAGGGGTGCGGAGGTGTAATATGAATGATTGTGCGCGATTTTGTCAAAAAAGGTGCTTATTATTTTCTGAATTGCACGCAGGAACCGGAAGACATAAATCTACAAAACTACCGCCAATCAAGACTGAATATACTTTATATTATGACAGTACGTGAGAGAGTTCAGAATAATTCTTTAGAGAAAATATACGCTGCTCAATAATTTCGAATTGGGGCGCACATCTTTTTTACTTGTATAAAATGCAAGAAACACATAAAGTTACGGATTAGCGCCTCCGCAAAAGCTATATACATTTTTAAACCAAACCTCACGATTTTCGATCAGAGTGTTTCTATATTATATTTATATTGTTATTCGTTTTTCAATGTTTGTCATTCCCACAGTCGCGAGCTGTGTCCCTTAGCGATTGTATATATTTATATTTTGAAAGACAAAGAACTATATAGGTATGTATTATATTATCTTGTCTGTGCAAACAAACAAAACACAAACATTTGGCAGAAAATGTCGCGTTTTTCTAAAATATACGTCTCTTATATAATGATATATTATTTATTCTATTATATAAATTATGGTGTAAGACAATACATTTCTTGTGGTGTTTACCAATCGCAAACAAAACCACTGAAGTTATATATATTGCGTTGTTATAATGTGAAAATATAGTTTGTAGGTGTATCTCAATATATATATTAGTACACTTTTTTAGAGGAAGTATAGGGTATCAGGACAAACAAAACACGATGTCAAGATAATCTACATGTCATTTCATTTTACAATATCAATTGCAAATGTTCCACGTTCGTTCAAGATCAGCGCTGATTAACGCATACAAAAGGAGAAAATGTGCGGATTCAAATAATGAATAAAATCTATTGAATTGTATGTCAATCAATTTGCGATTGAGCTTGATCGAAGAACACAGCCAAGAAGCTTACGTACACACAAACCCACGCACAAATCAGCGTTAACGATCACGTATAGTTCAAAGATCTGCTTTGTCGCAGGTCGTGATCGCATATATACAATTTCAATTTCGCTGAATGACTTGCGCAACGAACGCAAACGCTCGAGATCACGCAGTTGATTTAACCCGCGAACGATGAGCGATTATTTTAATACATATGCCGAGAATATTCTAAAGAAGCAAAGTTTAGTAAATACATATACTGGATTTTGTATATATGTGTGTGTGTGATTGAAGCTGCATTTCTGAGCTCACGAATGTGTGCAACTAAGGCACTGGGTATTTTATGCGCATGGATATGCATATAAATTGGCTACTTCAACGCATAACGCTCTTAAAATGCACGGACTGCACTTTTGCGCCGCTTTTCTGACATGCAGGCATATTCTTTTTATTATAATATTATTTATTTATTTATATGCAACTCAATGTAGTTATATATATATTGCGTCGGTCGGCCGTTCCTGTTGACTTTTGTTAGCTCAATTAAAACAAATCACAATTTTATGGTCGCAAAATCCGCGCGTAACGTGAGCAGCATATTTTTGAGATTTTATGAGTCGCACGATGACGACGCAAATGCTACATGCAAACCAGCACAAGATTGTTGCCCGCAACTTTTGCGACTTTAATGTATTCGAGCACTTTGTGCTAAGTGCACTCGGTTTACATAATTCGGTCGTTTGAATTGTGACATTTATGATGCGCTTAAAGAAATTATGATTTGAATTGAGTGACCGTATATGGGGATCGTTTATTTTGCATTTTGCCCAAAAGGTAAATGCATTACGAGACCAATTTTGTATGTACTGTGATATTAAATGGAGACTAGGTTTGTGAATGTTCAATAAATCGTTAAATTAGTTGATTCCGAAGCCTAATAATCATGAAAATGTTGCAAAATTTGTTATAGTTAGATATCGTCTTTTTTCATTTTCGTATTGCATATTTGATCAAAATGTGATACATTCTACTTTTGTTCTATCAACGTTCGCATTCCAAATTTAATCGAAAGAGAGATCGAATTGAACTAGTTCGATCAACCGTTCTACAGAATTCTACATAATTATTGATATAAAATTCTACTCGATTTGAAAAATAAAACAGCAAACCAGTCAGGAGTTTCTTGTATTGTTCGTATTATAAATTCCACACGATAATTTACTTACATCATTGAGGGAATGTTGTTTCCGCATATGTCATAAAATTATCTTTATATATTTTAAAGTTGAATTAATTCAAAACATATTTGTAGTTCTTTCTTGATGTAAACCGAAAACATTTTCATTTTCGTATGGTACAACTAAGCAGGTACACACATCAGGTAGACATATTTGCAAGTCAAAGAGTTAACGTAACCCTTTGGTAATAAATCACATTTCACTTTCTTTACAAAAAACAAATCGCTCGTGTCAATCGGTATATGGAGTTGTTGACTTTTTTCAGGTGGAAGCAAAATTTTTCGGTTAACTGTGTTGAAGGTGTGAAAATTGTTGTTTTTTGTTTTTTGCAAGCAAAAGTCATGTAGAAGGGATTTGGAATAGTAAAAATCAATTTGAACAAAAGAGTTAAAGCGACGAACCGCAAGTTGTTTTTCTGGTGTTTTTTTTTACAGAATAGTCCTTTTGTTGAATGTTATATAATAATAATGGACTTACAGATAGTGATTTATAATGTGAACAAAAGAGTTAAAGCGACGACCATACTAATTTGTTGAATGTTATATAACACTAATCATCTAAAAGTTAACCTAATGATTTATAACTGTTTACTGAATTTTGCCCTATGATTATTTGAATAATTGCTTTTTTTTTAATTTATTTTTATTTTGATTTATATACTTTAACCATGTGCGTTTATTCGTATGATATTCAATAATATCTATTGAACCGTAGGCGATCGACTGTATTTTTTTAAATAGCTTGTTTGCATGCCCATACTAGCCGATTAATCAAATCTGGCCGATAATTGCAATAAATACTTCTAACTATTATCGCACTTCTTTAACACACACGATTATCGCAAAATCGAATGAGCAAACGATTATTTCGATTATTATCTTCAAACAATTATCGCAAAAAAACGAATGAGCAAACGATTTTTTCGATAAATTAGCCGAAGAAACTGTTGCTGTACTCAATACCAAGACACTAAAATCCGAAGGACGTGTGAGCTTCAAAGCGCCAATACACACATTGTAATGATCACCGGTGAATACAGCGTTTGCCTGGCCTTGCTCAAGAGAGCTTATGTACGGGCGTAGTCTTGGGAACAGATTGGCAGACCTCTCTAGAGTATAAACTATTATTACAGCTTCAACTTCATAGTGTGTATATTTTTACACATGTAACCTAAATTTAAACTTAAAAGTATACAAATTCATAAAACTATTAATATACTAGACTTATTATTATTTAGCCAAAGTTGTATTCTGTGGGGGGCGGACGTTGCTCCCGGGCCTGCTGTACGATAGGGCTCTTAGGCGTGCGAAGACTTCGGTAGCTATGACTCTGTCCATCTGGCTTGCTGCTGTGCTGTGGTCCGGTGTGCTGAATGCAGTATGGCCGCACGTGGCTCTTTTCTATTCAGGGCAGCTCTGCTGATTTGTAGTGTTCTCCACAATCGGTTTTTACACACAGACATCGTCCTTCTTCAGCTACATACCCTTCTCCTCTCTCCATTGCCATCCGGTTCATATCTCTTTATTCCCTTTCTCCACTTAAAATCTAATTCCATGTTTCATTTTCTTACAAGCTAGATATAATAGTGCGTTCAGTGCCTCAGTACCCATTGTCCACCATCCGAGTGCGTCTGAGTCTATGCGCACGCAACAAAACAATTATTTCCATTATTTAGCCAAATGGCCAAGATTCGATAATATCGGCTACTGTCTATACAAAATGATTTTAAAAAGGTAATAGGAGTCAGGAAATCATAATATTTCAAAGCAAACACGGTTTTGTTCGCATTTGTGTATACATCGAACGGCACTGCGGCGGCGCTTCCGGTTGGGCCAATCGTCGCTTCGTTGAGTCGCCTCGTGGTCGTGGTATTAGGGTTGTGTATTGGGGGTCTGGCTCAGATGCTCAAACTGTTATTTGCGCAAATCATAAATTAAGTCCAACGTAATAAATTATATGCAAAAAAAAATCAGGGTAACTTGAAAAAAAACAAATTTTCAATCGAGACGATATAAATAGTGATAATTCATGAAATCTTTTTTTTACATAATAGTAGTACATTTCAAGAATATTCTATTTATGACGAAAATGATAATCAAGTGATTGGCAGGAAATCTCCGGAGGCGGTTCTCGAAGTAGGATCATCTGAAACCAAAAATTCCAACGGTATTTGTTAGAGGACATGTTTTTCGAGGTAACGCTGCCGACATTTTTATTTCGTTTTTTTTTATTTTTGGCGTCACTTTGAAGTCAAAAATGTCAAAAATCAGCCTATTTGTTAATGGAAAATTGATAATTTTCAAAAAAACGAAAAATCAGCGTTTCCTGATGAATTATATAAAGAAGCACTGCGCAAAATTTCAGAACCAGAAAGAAGAAAAGACTGAACCATTTCGCTGGTGATTTTCCGCCTGCAATGCAAACAAAAAGTAGATTCACTTTGTGACGGAAATGTTAGAATGACAGCAAATGTCTTGTAATCGTCTTTATTTGGGAAAGTTCAATGTTGACTTATTTAAGGTCATCGATACACATAAATGATATCCAAAATTCTAGAGATTACTTATGTATCATCAAATATTTTTTCTTGTATATAGTTTCATAACTATATCCGTCCGGTTAATAATGGAGTAATATTCCCCTATCTCTCTTATAGGAATTGTAAAAAAATGTAGATTTAAATGTTGGCACATTTGTTAGCTCGAGTACTTTATGTTTAAGCAATAATGCTACAAAACAATATCTCAATATCTCAAATAAAACATAGTTAATGAATTGAATTAAAATATCATTGCCCTTTACACCATATTGCAAGACTGCCCAAAAACTGATCAATTGTTTTGTTACACATAGACATAGTCAACTTTCGTTCTATCCAAGTTGAGATCATATCAAACTGCTTATATGATTTTCGAGGAATACAATTTAATTCTGTTCCCCATAAGACTTATGACATAATTTGTATTAATTTGTTTTTAATTTATTCGATAATATCTTTTATTATCAACATACCTATTTGTAATTCTTTCATAAGGTAGACGGAAAACAATTTCATTTTCGTGGTATTTTTTAACAATTTACAGCTAAAAAAATCCGCAGACATTCGAAATAGTAAACCGTACGCACGCAGCGCATAACCGAAAGCAGGTACACATCTCAGGTATACATATTGCTAGTCAAAGAGTTAACGTAACCCTTTGGCAATAAATAACAAAAAATGTCATTCGTATAAATCAGAATATATGGAGTCGTTGACTTTTTTCAGACGGAAAAAGGATATTTTGTATTGTACCTTAATCAATAGTACAAAAGAGTTAAAACGACGAACCGCTGAATGTTTTTCGGATCTTTATTACAGAAGTCCATCTGCAAATATCATACTCATTTGTTGAAAGTTATATAATCTTAAAGATAATTATTTCAAATGGGATACAAAGAGTTAAAGCGACAAACCGCTTGTTTTTTTCGGATCTTTATGACAGAAGTCCTTCGGAAATAACATACGCAATTGAGAGTTATATAATACAGATAATCTCACAGATAAGCTAATGATTTATAACTGTTTACAAATGTTGTTCATGTCTGTATTATGTCTATGCGGACATTTAAAATCGATTCCAATGCGCGCTCGCTGTGTTGGTCATGAACCTTTTGAACCATACTCGAATGTATAGCATATATATACATTTTCTTCAATTACAGGTAAACGCACTTTGCGGAAACACCGTAATTCACAACCGCCTCGCGCATATGGTGAATTAATAATAATGCTTATTGCACAGTTATACGAGGCGCTTGCTGCCGTTGTTCAATATCTTCAATAGAATAGAATTATTCTATGTACGCTAAGATTATATATGAACTTCTAATTATAAATGTGTAATTGAGTTGTTATTAAAAGGCGCTCAAATAATAGATCACGCTCGACTGAAGATTTATTGTATTTTATATTATTTATATTTACATGTGTATAAGTTGAATGATGATGGACGGTATGTGTGGTTTATTGCAGATGCGTATAAAAGTCTGAAATTGATAATTAAGAATAGCATTGAAGCGGAAATGAGCAGGTGGATGAAATCCGTGTAATTAAGTTTTTGTAAAATTGAACTAAATAAACATGGAAAGAGATTTGTTTTTTTGTTAGGTTCGTCGTTTTTTAAGTTTTTCGTTTGTAATTACAAAATACATTATGTTTTGTGATAGGAGCAAATGCGGCTTCGTCGTTTTTTAAGTCTTTCGTTTTAAATTACAATGTTAAAATTAACATAGCTAAATTGTTTTATGTATAGTATTTTTTTTATATATATTCGGATTATCTAGCTTAAGACTCGCCAATATAAAACAATTAACCATCAATGCTATAAGTCTATTGCATATTTCTTAAAACTAAAAAACAAATCTTCAAATCTCATTTTCAATATTCCAAAACATTAAAGAATAATACTTTCGTTTGTACGCCGTCCACCGTCTACACAAAGTACAGTAAAGCATTCGCTGCTCCTCTCTATTTCATTAATATTGAGAAGAACAAGAACGATCTCGCCGGGTGTCTGACACATATTTATTCATGGCACACCCGCGCTCGCGCGCATACCACGCATACAGACCATAATATATTTATTCAAGACGAAAGAATGATTTTGCTTCTTGAAAAATACAGCTCGTTAGGCGAAGCCAGTACGACGCGCCATACACTTATTATATATATAAGAACAACAAAAAAATGAGCGATGCCACAAATGTATACAAACGCTCACGATCGCCGCCGCATCGCACCGAGCCAAGAGCTTGAACTTTGCGCGGAGCAAACAAGTGAGATTTGTTCAGTAACTGTTCTTTGTGTGCGCATACATTATAATGTGTATATATATATACACAAAGAGTGCATGTTTTTGTTTGTTGTGCCATAATAATTCAGAGAATTCAGCTTCACTTGTTTTCGTGAGTTTTTAATATTTTTCCGTGGAATATTCTGTTTCATCATCGTCGTGTGGTCGTCAGTCCCGCTTTGCGTTTTGTTTTTATCACCGGTTAATGTTTCAGAATTATAATATAAATGTATATATTTTTTACATTTATATGTGACATATGAAGTTGAAGCTTCGTTGCACAACGCAGTTCATGGCTCAAGGCGTCCACACACACATATTTAAAATATATAAGTACCTACTTGGTCACATATACCCGTCAAGATGTGTCATCTATTTTTAGTTTCATTTGTAGAGTTCTACAGTTATGGCCGACATTGCCGCCGCCTGTCTTCGTGTAGGAGGATAATTCCAGAGTTAAGAACATATACTTGAGCAAATATAAATTGAACGCAAATCATTTAAATAGAGTACATTTAACACGCAACGCCATTCGCGGAAATTGATGTATAGCCGCTTCAATTCACCGCGCGTGACTCATTTGGACGTTCTGGGTCTCTGCAAATTGCACAGTTTACGCATATACATTTGAAGGCAAATATATAAATATGTTATGTGTGTATTATAATATAATTTATTGATTGCTTATTATATTTGCGAGTATGTGTGTTTGTTTGCTTTTGCTCAAGTCACGAGTCAAATGAATAATAACTGTGTACCGCATGAGGTACTTTGGAATGTATACTTATAGTCAATCTGCATGTGTTTGGAAGGAGCTTCGGTTGTTTTTTTTGTGGAATTTACAGAATAATTTAGATAAATGGGTATTACATGGTTTATTTGAATGAATTGTACAATTACTTAATACTTACTTAATTTAATTCTTAATAACAATTTATTATTTGGTAGAATTCGATAAGATGTAATAAAGTCCAGTTTGTATTAGGTAACTGTTAGTTTTAGTGTTTAAATGCCACGTTTTACCTCTCAAATTACATTGTCGTTGACCACCAAATTTGTTGTTTTTAGTTTCGTCTTAATTTGAGATACAACAATCTGATCTTTATGCGTTTGGATTTGTTGTCCGATTGGAGGGAGATGCTTGGAGAGTACAGGACCAAATAAAAAAGAAAAAATATATTTGGTAGTTTAATACACGGTGTTTTAGAGTTTTGGGACTTGTGTTTTATTGTGCCGTAAAAATATAAAATAACAGATGCTAAAAGTAAAAGCATATTTTTTTTGCGATTTGAAAAACTTATTGGGTCTTCTCAAATTGATATTTGTAAAAGATACAATTGAAATAATTTTAACACAACAAAACTACTCAGTTTTGCTCCTATCATTTGTTTTAAACTGAAGCTCAACGTAATTTTATGCTCTATATATGAGTTTAGAACAGCGACGCCGTTGTTTGTCTGTAATCAAAACTAGATCACCAACATCGATGTTATCCTTTTCAAGTTTTGTAATGTGGAAAGATACTCATTGTGCCATCTGTTCGGAGTTTCTCGTACAATACGTTGGAGAAGTTGACATCGATTCAGACGGTTCAGTCGAGTCTTCGGATGTTACGAATATGCATAGTTAGTGAGCTTCACTGTATTTTAGCCAAGACAAGCTTGGCCAAGAGTACAGCGTCGCAGAGTTCTAGCGACACCCGCTACCCTGGTTTTTCCTACGATCATGGAGACCAACAACAATCCATCTTCCTAAACATAGGCAGCTTCACATAATCCGTTCAAGGCTGTTGTAAGTCTGGTGCTGGTTCCAAACTAGCGTGAGATTTTTACTTGCTCATGATCTGATTGGTCATATTCTAAACCCTCAGTCCACAAACTTTTTAGCAGCATTTTTGCGACTATGATGGTTCGAGATAGCCATCCCAGTGGGTCTAGCCTTGCAACAATGGACGGATCTTTTGGTTAAGGATATGAGCTCGATGGACTTATGTACGAGAAACTGGAAATTATCGTTTGAAACCAATGTGTCTTGACAGACAATTCCTTGAAACTGCCTGTACATATTGGCTATGTCGCAGGTGAAGGCCAACTGGTGCAGTCTAAATCGTAATACAATTAATGCCAGCTCGTCTTGCAGTTTGGGTCCATTAAGAAGGTAATCATTTAGCAAAGCTCCCGCTGACGTCTTGTGGGAAGCGTTTAGGGCCTTGTGAAGATTTAATGGGCAAATCGGCCCAGACAGAATCCAACCGAGTCTGTTTCGCTGAGCACACACAAGTCTACTTCTAGAATAATATCGACTTTCCTGGGCACGTAGTACTGAAGATCGGCTAACGCTATTCCCTGAAACTGATATCCACTTCCAAGATTCAGCTTCGTACTCGGCATCTGCGATTGAGTCGTGTGAGGACTAATGCGGTTACATCAATTTGAAAGATATCTTCCAGACACTACTGTATCCTTCAGTTGAACCAACCCTCTGGCCTCTCCCGCAGAGTGTTCTCCGAGAGCAGGGACAGGAATGGATGGGCAACCTGAGCTTTTGGTCACACTTTTAGGAATCGAAACTTGTTTGCAGTGGACAGAAGGATTGCTGATTAAAACGAGGCTGAGAAAGAGAGTGGTGATGAAGTAGTGTGAAGGATGGCCTTGTTGATCAAATTATCAAAATTATATCAACATACCATTGCATAGTCTATCAAGAAGCGCTGTGTGCTAAATCTTTTGTGTTGAAAGACACGATGATAACTGTGACCAACATAATAAACAGAATTAGGAGGGCGCGTTTTTGGAAGAATTGGATGCTTGCTACGGTGATCTCAAGCTTAACAGAAGTGCGTTGGCTAAGCAGGGGTAAACGTTTATCAAGATTTTTTAGTTTTCGTAAAGAAATTGTTAATACTTTTGGAGGGAAATACTTTAAATACGGATGATTGAAAGACTTTTAAAAAGGCATCTGTCTGAAAATTAACTTATTTTAAATTTTGCAGTGAATTAATTGTGTAAAGAAACATTTTCATCGATGAAAATAATAAAATCCAAAGCAAGAAGCATTTGTTCTTAAATTTTAATTTTTTATCAGAAAACATGAAAAATATAAAATAAATTTCATTTTTTACAGTTTAAAATGTGATTAAGAGAACCGGAGATATAAATGTGTAAAATGTCGTACACGATTTATTTTAAAAGTTGTCCGTTTACTAGAAAAGGCAACCCTATATATGAAAGCTTTCCTTTTCTTATTCTTAAACAACTCACTGAACTGATAACCCTTATCAGGAGAACTAGTAATTCAATTGAATTTAAGAGACTCTGCCTTTGTCATAATCTAAATTTCAACGTACATGGTTTTGTATTAATTATGCTAAATATTGCAAATTATCAATGCTTGATTAACAATTTAAGCATCTAAAAGAAATATAAAACATATCTTGACTGCAATAATTGGAATTATATTCGGTTTAAATATTATACGGGTATACTTGAAATCATGAAAACATGAATATTAATATTAAAAAAATAAAAATTCGCAGCATCTTCAAAAACATCATATTTGTAGCTCTATATATTGTCGATATATAACCGTAAACAAATTACAAAAACAACAATTGAACATACTTGTTTCTTTTGTACGATCAATGACCTCCACTCTGGGCAATGGCCAATGATAATTCCAAAATAATCAATTCTTAACGAACAATCAAAGATAATTGCAATATGCGTTAGATTCAAATTCCTCTAAATCAATTACTAGTTCTCTATAAATCCAGCTCTAACATTCAATTTGCACCGAATTAATCTATATATATATATATATATAAATATATATTTGAATTGAAGATCACTCACCTGTGCACGAGTGCGCGTTATGGTAAATTGATAATTCATTTCTTTGATACAATTTCGTGTATTTTTTTCTTCATACATCATTAAATGTGTATTTGAACTCTGGCAGAGAAACGTTAAAAAAGATTTTCGCAAATCACCTTTCGATCATTTCTGTAATTGAATTTCTTCATGGTACGGTTAGGCGTCATAAAACTCAGGAATTATTCTAAGTGCTTTGCAGCTCGAGGGCTCAATATAAGCATACCTCTTTTTTTCGTTATCTCAGAGCGACTTCCTGCTGACTTGTAACAGTTCTTCGTAAGTCATGTGCAAAATAATATTTCATGTTCACACACGCAAAAAAAAAATCAAAAATATTGTATCCAACATAAAAACCCCTTTACTGCTCTATCGTTTTTGCAATCTTTTAACCCTGTTCGTTTTATTGCAGGACAAAAAAAAATGCAAAATATTATGGCTTGATTGCGACAGCCACAAAAGATCCTGCGCATCATTGCCAATAAACGGTGTTTATGGTGACTATATGGGCTGCATCGTAAAACACTCTTTTATCATCAAGCAATCGAGGGACGTGCCTGTCTTCCCCCGTTTCTTCTGCCGAACATTCGCACATTTATGGTTATTATGCAGATAGGGTTTTTTTTTCGTTTGTTTCGTTTGAGCAATGCGAATTGTATATGGGATGGTATAAAAGAATATATTCATTTTATTTATAATTGTTTTTCGTTTTGTCTTGAAATTATGTGCGCGAACATTTTGCAGACATTCGTGTTATATAATGCGAGACTGTGTCGCAATGTTGTGCTTAACTGCGACGGGCGGCTATAGTGATGCTCGTTGCTCACGTTAATGTACCCTGAAGACGATTTTGCACGAGCACACGCGCCCACACTTAAAACGGTGCATTTTGCGCGCACGCGTGTGCATCCATTCGCAACTAAACTCTTGTAATGTATATATATATAAATATATATATATAAATTCTTGAGCAAGACTTTGTTATATAATAGTGATAGAAATCGACGTGTGTCGAATTGTGATATGTAAGAACAATTCTATGCGCAGATGCGTTGTAACGCATATAAGCTCTTTGATAATACTGCGATTACGCATGCAAGCGTATATATTCTAGAGATTTAGTCGATTCACTGAGCTGTAAAGCATTTACTCGGATAAATCGATATGCATTTGTTTTAAATTGTGTATAATGCTTTATTGTACAATCAACACAAATGTTTTGAAGGATATACGGAGCCCATTTTGAAGCATCATCTTGAATATATTACTAAAAGTAAGTGCAATCTCACGCTCACAATATATAGGTATATAAAAGAGCCGCATACACACTCACATTGAGTCATCGTTTGCGTTCCTTTTTTTAATGGATTGTGCCAAGAGAATCGCCTTAAAACCCGATGCGACGACCTAAATCATGAATCAAGTCACTCCAATCAGACTTAATAAATAATGCGCGAATAAATCTCCGGCGGCTCGCGTTCAAATTAACATTTATTTTGCGGGCATGCACACACACTTGCATACTTATGAATTCCTCTCTTCGCGACGACCAACCGTTCCGAGAATCGCACGCTATATATAATACAGTCGTTTTGGACCGGACTATTAAGAACACGAAAAATGACTTAAAAAATTATTGACGTTGATGGTACAAATAAAAACACACAAATATTCTTGAAGATATTCGAGCGCCCAGCATATATAAAGTGAAAGGCGAACGAACAAAATGCACAAACAAATAAAAAACAAAAAAAAAACTATATGTTTCACATTTAATTTTAATCGCAATTTATTCACCTTTCCGAATTTATTCGAGTGGCTGATGCAGCGTGCTGGCGGTCCCGGCTGATGGGATGGGATGAAGAGCGTTGTTTTTGGTCGTCAGTTAATGCCGCAAAACCTGAATTTGAAACGGGATGAAAGCACTTTTTATGGGAAACGAACGAAAGACGCACTTTTGTTATTGAAATGCGAATTGCGATTTACGACCAATTTATAAGGTGATTAATTAAATCTGTTGCAAAATTTTGTTTATGTCTTTTATACTAAAAATTGTTATTCACGGCTTAGGGTATTCTTGATAATATATTGAAATTATTTTTTATAAGTTGCTGAAATTACTAATTAACATTAATTAAGCCTAATTTTGCTTGTATTACAAAAATGTACACAAGGGAGAGGCCCAAAAATGTAATTCTACTTGAAGTTCATTCCAATCCTACCAGAAATTCTTTGTGCTCGGAAATGTCCACTTATTTTACTAGATTGTCTTTTCCAAAATTACCTCTTGTATCGAAATATTTCATGACATCTACATCACTGAACGGACACTTCCAGCATCGATGTTTATAAAATTGTATACCCTTAATTATGCGTGGAGGAGAACCCGCTAAATAGAAAATCGGTTAAGTATTGTGGGACTTAGATATTAAAAAAGCCAAGAACTCAATATCTTAAAAACCAGCAATTGAGAATCTTTCTGCTGTTTTGGTACTTGGCTCGTACTTCGCTATCGAATAAAATAGAAATTCTGCTTTGAATTTGAAAAAAACGCATCATCATTTTCGGAATCAATCGACTTAAAACGGGAGCCTAATAAAACTGGTAATTTAAATTTTGGAAAAAGAAACAGTCAGGTGAGTTTGCCAGAAATTCGTTCACAATGATCTAGCCACCTCGGTGCTTTATTTTGTTGCAAAATCCATGACTTTCTTTTCACAAATCTGGATTTTTTCAAACGCCGTATAAAGCTCCGATAATATTATTTATTTACTGCCACAATAGGAATTAAGTGTATGTGTATAACCAATTAAATGACTTTTTACTAAACATAACTGCATTATTAAAATGTTTTACCCCATCTCCCTCAAAATCGCCTCTATGTACCGAAATTGTCTGAGCACTCAACTCAGAGTACGCTATATTTTGAAACACCCAAGTGCCTTTCCTATCTTTCTCTGTCTTCTCATTGGATACTGTAATTTCTATTGGGACATAGGGCTGATAAGTCAAACAGTGACTTATTCGGTGACCGAAAATGTTTCATATAAACTTTAAACTACATTAAAATGGTAAAATGGGGAGGGGGATAATGATCATTACTCCCTGATGTGATCTAATTATCATTATATTTATTTAAAAAAAAAAACTAAATCCGAACTGTGGCAACTAGCTATACACAAATCACATCTCTATAATTCCACCCACAAAACAACAAGAAAAATCACTCACTGGTTCTTACCTTTTAGCCACAAACGGTTCAACAATAACCACTTCACGTTAGACGATTTGAAAAGAAAGCGTATCAGTTGTCCACAACACACCTTAAAGCTTAAGACATCACATCGACCCTCATCAAATCCTCCCCTCTGGAACGTTCAGGACAAGTAAGTTGCGTCGTACAAGGACATCACCATTAAACCTCCTGTTACTTCAAAGGCTAAACACGGGGTATTGCATTTCATCGAGACAACAGGAAACCATCTCCAGATATTCTACACACTGCAAAAGCCGAGTTGTGCGATTTGTCGCCCATCTAGCAGCCCATATGCTAGTCCACTTCATCTCGTGTTGAAGCAAAACGGCGATTGGAGTCCATGCGTAAATTACGGACAAAGCTTCACCGATTTAGTTATACGTCAATTGGACTTCAATTCACGACGTACATCCGACACAAAACTGGTACCAACATACATACAATATAGTCGCAGTACTCTTTCTTGAATTAGTGCCATTGAGACCCTCAGCCTGATGGATTTAGATAAGATGGCAGCAGCTCAGGAGTTAAAGGACTCAGCCAGGAATAAAGGATGCACCGCCTTCGACGGGTAAACGACTCTATACTTCGACAGCGAAATCCGAGCAGCGTTTGACATCATCAACAACCTAGCACATCCAGGTACAATAACTTACGTGGATAATGGTCACAAAATGTTTCATTGTAACGATTAGTCAAGATGTTGTATTTCATGCCAAAAGTCTAAGAAAAGCCGACACAATTTCACCAAAATCGACATATCTGGTACCAGTTGAACGTTTCGCCCATATAAACGTAGACATCGTCAGACCTCTGCCAGCTTCAAATGTATACAGGTATTTGTTAACATGTATCGACAGATTCACAAGATGGCCCGAGGTAATCCCTTTGAAAGAAATAGCTGCTGAATCCACCTTACTTAAGGGATGGATTTGCGGTGTTCTAGCAACGATCACCAACGATCAGGAGAGGCAGTTCGAATTGTCAATTTTCAGGAGCCGCTAAACTGTTAAGGATCATAAATGGACTGATTGGACTCCGACCGACCGACAAAATACATTTGTTCAGAAAATATAGTATATTTATAATAGTAATGTTTTACAAGAATTATATCAATAATTTAATTCGTTACAATGAAGCACCTTCAAAAAAATGGTAAATTCGCCTTTCCGATAACTCTTCTAACTAATGTTTAATTAATTACTGCAAAGTATTCTCTAAGAATCGTAAACGAAGGAATCGTGAATTTTACAATCACTATTAGTTTTTATTCTTTACTCACTCTGTGACTTAACAATTTGTACTCAGTTAGTTAATTTAAGCTCAGAAATTGAAGGAAGGAAACTTTCGCAATTGTTAAAAATGATCTTTTTTAACTCAATAAAAATTTTGTAATTTGAGAACAAGTCCAAATTGATTATTTGAAGCCTAATATCTATCGAAGTAGTTGTAGTCGTGGAGGCTGTCCAGCACATTAAATCTCCAAAGCCAAAGATAATGTTTTTTATTCTTATTCTCTAAATTCAGTTTGTGAAAAGTTTATTTTAAATAAAAGCTCGAAAACAAAATGTCGTGAGGATTTTGGCAATACTTTAGTTGTCAAAAATGTGATTTCAACTGAAAACATAAATACTTATTAGTAGTAGATGTAATCAGTACTCGTGAAATGTTGTTAGCGAATTTACTTTTTACGTAACTATTTAAAAAGTCAAGATAAAATGGTCCAATAATTGTTTTTAATTATAAAGGTTTAAACTGGCAATGATGTATTGTATAGTGATTGATTATTTTACAGCCGACAGTAGAGAGGTTAATCAAAATACTTGGTTTCAGCGGGTTTACGCCACAGCTTACGTCTATATACCTTTTATAAAGCATATAATATAATCGAATTTGGACTTGTGTGTACATTAAACAAAAAATAATTTATTTTATATTATTATTTAAGTAATTTTAAGGGTTCTTTTATCATTTATATGTATAAAAAATATTGTCTAGTCTATTAGATTTATTGTTGTTTGGTATGCTCGTAGAT
The DNA here is from genome assembly GCA_027564075.1 of Bolitophila hybrida. Classification (NCBI taxonomy): domain Eukaryota; kingdom Metazoa; phylum Arthropoda; class Insecta; order Diptera; family Mycetophilidae; genus Bolitophila; species Bolitophila hybrida. The sequence continues at coordinate 5,558 of JANSTU010039616.1, read as the reverse complement.
GGTGTCTACTTGAAATTGAAAATCGTTGAATGGAGACCGGAAGTTAATTTAAACTTTTTTGAAAAAAGTACTAACACTTAAATTTCCTATTCTATAGAAAATATAATAAATTATAGTAAATAAATTGCCATAAAAATTTAAAAAGTAATTAAATAACTATAATGTGTTAATTTCTATCATGCTAAAAATTGAAAATTTGTTTTTTTTCTCAAAAGTTACACATGTTATTTTATATTTCTTTCAATAACACTCCACTAAAATTTCTATATAGATATTATTGTTATATTATCCAATCGAGATGAAATTTAAAAAAGATTAGTGTTTTAAAAAAAAATAATAAAAAAGTTTCTAGGTTCATTGTAATTTTGAAATTAAAAAATCAACCAACTTTGTAATAAAATATAAAAGATAAATTAATATCTGTCATATAGCTGCATTCCCTTAAAAGCGCATTATTACCGCATAAGCTGACATTCATGCCGGCTCTAGCATCATCGCATCAATAAACAAATGCCTTCAATATATGTAATAAACAGGTATATAGAAAATGTATTTCTCTACATGTAATGCATAATCATAAAATTACATCGCGTCGATGTACTCTATAGAGGCAAGCGCGAGGCTCCAAGAAAGAAATCTTGGCCTTGACCGTATGAACAGTGAACACACACCGCTTGAAATGCCATTCAATGTCTGTAATACACGCGAATAGATGATGGAAACACACCGTCTGCACGAGTGCGCGCAAACACACTAACACAAACATATACAAAACCGATCTAAGACGCATTATCACATCGGACACGATCTCGCGGCGTGCGGTATTACTGGATTAGCGCGTGAGGCAAAGAGCGAAAACAATGTTATTTAATACCGGTATACAAAATAATACCTAGCTTTATTTATATATGTAATAATCTAATGTAATTTGAGGCGGAAATGCATTTTAAGTTTTGTCTATCATAACTTTGTATATACATACATATAATAAAATATTCTTTGACCTGCGAGCTAATCCTTCAAGAATGCAGTTTCATTAATGAAAAAAACGGGAAAATTTCCCATAGTCCGCATCAATGAATCGTAATTGGAGTACTCTGTTCTTTATTGGCATTCATTATAACACTATTTATTTATTACCTTCGAATTGCCCGAAACCGCAGAGAATACACACCTTAATGCATATGGTGACCTGCCCCAACGATCATATGTCCCATATAATATATGCTCTACTCTACATAAATACATAAAATACATACGAACAAACAAACCATAAATTAGTGCGCATTTATGTATAATACGTGCGGGTATCCTTGCCCGCAAAATTAGGGCAATAAAGTCTCCGAGACCCGCTTGAAGCGAGGTGTACGTACAAGTGTATACATACAAATACACAATACTGTTACAATTTAAGGTACCATCGTCGCTTGGACCTTTAACGTAAATAACATATATCTTCTTTTATACATTGTACAAGGACGGCCTTGACAAAAATGCTTTTGTAGGCAGACATCGTTTCGCAATGTTTCACGTATGAGTAAGTAATTCAGCAACGACGTGCGACATTAAAACGTGCGGCGAGGGGTAGATTGTGATCGCACACACACACACCATCAGGTAATACAGAAACGGCACAGTCTCAGACGCAAAGAAAGCGTGTCTGTTGCAGTTTATACTGTTACGTTTTCGGCTGCCCAAGGTCTTCTTCAGCGAACTGTGAACTATTAAATTACTCGTGCACTTGTACTTTTTGCGTGCATATCTGCACGGTTTCGAATCGGAACGATCGCATGGTATTATATAAAGGGCATAAGATGCTAAACACGCACGAGTTTATATACGGACGAATTATGTAGGTATGGAAAGTATTTAATTTTAATTTAATTTAAAATATAACTGAAATGATAATTAGATAATTAATAATTGTCTAGATAGATTCTTAAAATATTAAAATAAATGTAGTTGTGCATCTTTTAACAGTTACTCACCAAAGTTTCGGCCATTTTGGACGCGTATTTTTTAGATGACAGTCGTTTGAGTGAGTAGATGTGAGTGTTTTTGTGAAAATAAAAAAAAAATAGTATCGAGCTGTTATTAAATTTGTGTTTTTGACAGGCAATACGCCTACACAAATCAAAGATGAGTTGGACTCTGTGTATCGGGGGGACTCTGCACCATCATTTACCACAGTGACATTTTGGGTAGTTGAATTTATACGTGGCCGTAAGAGCTTGGGAGACGATGAACGTTTGGGACGTCCAAAAACTGCAACTACTGACGATAACATTGCTAAAGTTCACGAAATGGTATTAGACGACCGCCGAATTAAAGTAAGAGAGATAGCAGAGGTTATGAAAATGTCCAAAGAACGTGTTTGTCACATTTTAAATCAAAATTTAGACATGAGAAAACTGTCTGCGAGCCGCGTTTGTTCACGTCAGACCAAAAACGTGTTCGAATGAACATTTCCAACGCTCTGTTGGCGCCGATTAGACGCAATAAATCCGAGTTTTGTTTTTACAGTCAAAACAGTTGACTGCAAAGGGGGAACCAGCTCCAAAACAAGCAAAAACTGTTTTTTCGACTGGGTAAGTGATTGCGACTGTTTTTTGGGATAGTCATGGAGTTATATTAATCGATTATCTTCAAAAAGGAAAAACCATTACAGGAGCATACTACGCATCATTACTTGACGAGCTGAAGGCACAAATTGCGGAAAAACTGCCACATTTGCAGAAAAAGAAAATTCTGTTTCACCAAGACAACGCACCGTCTCACACTTCAGCGGTTGCCATGGCAAAAATCCACGAGTTACGGTTTGAACTGCTTGACCATCCGCCTTACTCACCAGATCTGGCCGCAAGCGATTTCTTGAGGTAGCAATCACCTTTGTGAACAATTATTTTGTAGAGAAAAACGCCGAGTACTATTTGGACGGATTACAGAAATGGGAGCATCGCTGGGAGAAGTGTGTAGGAGACTATGTAGAAAAAAAAATTAAAAAAACTTTACGGAAAAATAGATAAATCCTAAGAGAAGTGCATTAAAAAATGCTGCTTTGCTAGAATCAAGTACAGGAGTAAATGTCTACCATAAAACTGTCAGAAATGTTTTACGTAATGAAAGATACAATGCTAGAAATGCTCGTAAGATATTTTGGTTAAACAATGTAAATAAAGCTAAAAGATTGGACTACGATGAAAGCAAAAGGAAATAAAAAGTTTGGCGTAACCGTATCGAAGAGATTATCAAGATAAACTTGTCTGCTACAGTCAAACACGGTGGTGGTAGTGTTATGGAGTGGGGATGTATCAGTGCCCTATTCAATCATTATTAATCATCTCATTATGTCAAATCATATGGTATTTACATTTACATTATACTTTTCTGATTATTCTTAAAGGAGAAACTACACATTTTGGCTTTTGCGAACTTTTTAAATCATTTGTTACGTTCTATTCTAGGATTCCTTCTTGGACTGTATTTTGTTCGTCAAATACTAGAATATTATTAAATAATATTAGACTATTTTGAACGACATAAATTTTAAAACAAATTTTCGTAAAGCTTTGTATAAAATCCTAAAATTTCTTTTAGGAATTGAACATAGTTTTGATATGCGATTATCGAGTACTAAAACATTTAAAAGGTCTAAAATTACAAAATTTTGAGTGTGATTAAAGCATATTGTTATATCTTCAAGTACAAAATGTACAAGATTTGATAAATAAAAGAACGGTTATAGATTATTTTATGTAAAATTTAGCATCTTTATATGTATTATTAAATGTTATTTCAATTTCAAATATAGCCGAAATGTCTTCTTTGTAAATGCAAAATCAATGGATACTTCTGTATCTTGTCTCCTTCACCTAATTTCAAATAATCCTTAAATGTATTAATAATAAACAATTTACAATGCGAAAATACCTTATATTAATTCAATCATCAGCTCGTTCAAATTCAAGTTTTACGAATAAAAATCAAAAGTCACGGAGAAAATCGTCAGTGACTTTTGAAAGTCATATTCTCACATTCTCTCGGCATTTTAGGCTGTCAAATAAAGGTGTACAATTTTAGATGAAGCAATTTAAAGTGGCGACAGTTTAAGGTGGCGACAATTTAATTGTCCACCTTATATCGTAATATATTTATATAAACTGTCGCCACCTTAAATTGTCTCACCTTAAATTGTCTTACTTTAAATTGTCTAACCTTTGATTGTCCACCTTTAATTGTCTCACCTTAAAATGTCTCACCTTAAATTGTCCACCTTAAATTGTCGGTGAATTCCAGAAACATTGTGCTTTAAATACTAGGCTATATTTACTGTACTAATACCCCATACTAAATGAAAACTACAATTTCCGGACCTTAACCCGATTGAACAGTTATGGGACGAATTGGAGCTGAGGATCAGTACCCACTTTCTGGGTTTCAGCTCACAGTGAGTGCATTTTTGAGAAGAAATTGAGAAGGCTTTAAATCCAATGAAATAATTTAAAATCAAATATGATATTTCAAAAATCAAAAAGTCAAAATGTGAGCATGCTCACGAACAAACAATCCGGTGCGCTTTTTGAGCATTTTTGGACACATTGTGAGAAAGCAAATATTGTTCACTTCGCTTACAAACTCACGTGAGATAACCCTGAAAGTGGGTACAGGTTGCATCCGATTTCCAATAAGAATCAATTGAAAACTGCATTAAAGAAAAAATGGGATGAAATAACTGCCGAAGTTAGAAAAAATTTGGTCATTTCGAAGCCCAGACGGTTATAGGCTGTCATACAAAGTAATTTAGTTAATAAATTATTTATTTTAAAATTAATCATTAAACATAAATTAAATACAAATATTTTGGCTGTACGAATACCTGTTTTTTATATTTTTGAGTAAAATATGTATGGATCATGAGATATGAAATAATTAAATAATAATTCATATTTGAAAATATAAAAAAAATCAAGATTTCCATGGAGTACTCAAAATAGCTGATTATTAAAATGACGTTCAAATTATAAAATATGACAAAAAAACACAAAAACTATCTGCAATTTTTCAATGAGTTTCTGAAGTTTTAGCAATGCAAAGTTACTACAAAAAAAACGAAATTTTAGTGGGATACCCAAACTACCCAACAAATGGAAATAATAGCTCAAAACAAAGCAAGTCTCTTAATGGCAGCCAAGGCCCGCATGTGCTTTGAAATTTGAGGAATGAGGGTGGATAAAACTGCCTCTCCTAAAGAGTCGCCATTATTTACTATTAAAAATCGTCTTCGTTTTAAAAGCTACCGTAGGCGACCAAAAAGGTAAGGTAAGCCATATTTGGCAAATGTACAGTTTAGGGGCGGTGACGTAAAAAAATATGTTGTACTCAATAATAATGGAAATGAGCTCCTGAGTACGAATCAGGCATCAGATCGCGTCTCCTCCCCTTTGGTTTATATAAAACTTTTTTTGTTTTGTTTGATGGAATAAAAAAAAAAGTGTGTGAGTTGCAGAAGTCACAGGGGGATGTGTAAACATCATATATATAGTATATAGTATATATAG
>JANSTU010039605.1:0-11084 GCA_027564075.1 Bolitophila hybrida | reverse complement strand
TATTATACGAGTATACCTGAGGCGCAAAAAACACATTTTTCCACATCAGCGATGTTGTGAGTCTTTATACCTAGTTGAGGGAAAAGGCAGAGAAGTGAGCGTGATGGAAATTATGTGAAACGGGCGGATGATAAAAAATCACACGAAGAACGGTGAATGTAAATAAGTTCACACCCGCTTATTCTCCGTCTAATGGAGGCTTTCCATGTGTGCATACATATGTACTATTTTATAGGATATTTATATAAATAAAAACATTTATACGTTTATAACTACATAATATAAATCTAAAGTTGTTATGTATATATAAACATTCAGAAAATTGGGTGTGCTTTATTTACAATTTCCTCGCACAGACAGTCCACGCAAGGAAAACCACACCTTTTATACATACATATATGGTATGTTATGTAGTTCTTCGTGTTCGTTAATATATGTCTGTGAGTTTTTTTGTGTGTATATATTTATTTCAATTTAATTAAAGCAATCGCTTCAAATGGAAATTATAATACATGGGGTTGGGTATTTTTGGAATAATAACACAGAATTTCCATCGAAATTTCCACCGGCTGACTGCGCTAATTATTATTCGTTGAAATGCGTAAATTGTTGGAGGATTGATTGTGACTAACTTTTATCGCACTAATAACAAGTGCCGTGAGCTTTGCTTTTATCAGCAAGGGCATTCGAAAGTCATGATCCGACAAATATTCGATTGCTCTTATTTTATTTATATATACATTATTTTATTATGCTAATGTAAATAAATACACAACGCGCGGGCGCATGTAGCAAAGGAACGTATGCCCGCGATAATCGGGCTCAGACGGCATTCAATTATTGAGCTTGTGCACGGTGTTTTTATATAAACACAGTGCATTTTCGGTCGAAATGCACATGCAAGTTTAGAGTGCTTTATAAGTTTGTTTATTTTAAGCCAAAGGCCAAAGAAAGATTAGGGTTATTTGCACGCGCATTCGGTCATGTTGACATATAAATGTACGGTTGCATGTTGATTGATGGATATAACGCCGTTATAATAATAATGAAGACTATTGGAGTTTAAATTGGTTAGACTCGGCCGACAGTTCGCTGAAGCGGGTGACGAATAGCGCATCGCAAAGGTTAAACACCGCAGCTCTAAAACTTGAAAAGCAGCTCGAACAGCAAGATGGGAGGTCAAATCGATAGAATCTGAAATTGAAGAAGCTGAATGATTGATGTATGGAGCAGGAATAGCAGATTAATTGTAATTACGTTTTTCTCACTGTTTAATTAACAATTACTTAACCGCGTTTTTCTTGATCGGCGGAAACGATTAAAAAAAATACTACTCGACGAATCGGTCTGGCTTATTGAAAACCGAAACCACTAATACAGCAAGATCAAGTCAAATAATTGAAAATATATTTTTTTTAATTTAAAAAAAAATTATTTATGTTTTTTAAACCTCCACCATTTAGTTATTCTTCTACATTTGATCATAAATGTGACAAATCCTCAAAAGGATTGAACGATTTTGAAAGGAAATAGCCAGAGAAAAACTTGAATTAGGCTAAAGAATTGCGTTGATAAAAAAAGTAAGGTAAGTATGTATATAATTTCATTACATATTATATTACATTTTTCCGTGTCGACCAATTGCCAATTGGTTCTTGAAATATAATTAAATACTGGCCATTTGTATTATTTTTTAAATGTATTTTTAAAAATGCTTCTAAACGACATTTATAGGTGGAAACCAGTTTTAACTCTCACCAAAAATTCATTGAAGGAATGCTATAACTCTTAAACTAAACCGATTAGATTTTGCATTTATAATTGTCGTTTCCTTTTTTGTTTTTTTAATAAAAAAAACATCAACAAAATTGTCGCCAATTCCTATAAAGCTTTTTATTCAGGGTAGCGATTTTAACGATATAAAATATTTTGGAACGCACTCTCTATATGTATCTACATAGAAAAAGCCTTAAAAAAAAAATAAACAGTAAAAACATAAAAGACAAACAGTATATTCTGAGATTTATGTAAAGATGCTAATCTCAGACGAATATCGTTTGTTTTTAAATTATTATGTACGACTTTTTTAATATAAAATTTAAAAAAACATCAGACATCATCGAGTAGTTACATATGACCACAAAATATTTTGTGGTACATACTGTAATTAACGACGACAATTAGAAAAACAAACTTTAATCCACAATTGTACATGATATTTAAATAAATAGAGAAAACAAGATTAGTGTTTTGGAAAATAAGTCGATACGCCTGCCAGTATGCAAATAATGTGTATTAAACTGTCAAAGTGACGATATACTAACTCGTGCTCTCCTCATCGTACCGGAAACACACGCAGACACAAAATTGCAATTTCCTTTTGCTCGATACACGATGAGGAAAGTGGCTCATCTAATGGTGAATGCCAATCGAAAAATCAATAAAAGGTTGTATCCTGTGTATGCTATAAACTACGCGTTGTCCGAAGAATAATTTTCTCAATTTGCACCATGCCCTTTGAAATGTGTATATAATTCAAGTATGTGTGGGCAACACCTCTATGTACCGGAACTGCCATGAAATTTGCAAAATTTGCGGGACGAAATAAGACAGAAAATGGACGTGTGTGGTTGGTATTTAGAATTATAGACACTGCATTGAAATTATGCACATCACCAAAACCGCAACGTTGGTTGTCATACACATGAAATACTATTCTGGCAAAGATGCAAACTGTTTTATTGCAGCCATAATGTATTCGATTCTAATTTACCTTTATGTTCTATAATTTTGCAACGGAATTAAATCTATTAACATGGGTATGTATTTTATATTTATTTATTAATATAGTAATAATTTGATAACAATATAAAGGTCCCACAATTCTTGTGTATCGAGACAGTTTTTCTAGCACTTACAAACATTCCAATACAAGCACCTAAACGTAATTACTCAGAATATATGCTATACACGTTCATTAAAAGTCTATATAGAAATAAGAAGTGCGCAGCCAAGTACAAAGAGTTGGATATAATGTTGTATATATGTGTATCTGTGCGAGCACACGAGAAAATTAATGACTGTCCTAAATCTCAAGAAATTCAGCGTATACAGTGGCAATACAATGAAACGGGTAACAAATAAATCTGGCATGTTAATGATATGATTGTATAATTGTGGAATTCTTAATGAGCAAATGGCACAATATTATTTAATGACCATTTTTTTATTGCAAAAACTTGAGTTTCTGTATTTGCCATCAAAATACTCTTGTAATTTTATAGCTGATTTTTAAAACAACAAGAGAAATTACTTCTACATGTTTATTTTCTTTTACTCTTACATTCGACATAAACTTATGGTAAAACTGTTTTTCTTTATCTGACACAACTTACCGTATATATACAGTGCAATTTAGTTTATATCTAGAATCTAGATCTAGTTGTGCACATTAATTTTACTTTACAACACTCATCAGCATGTTGAAACATTTAAACCCACATAAATGTGCTGATGGTTTGTTGAGCTGCCAACGAGGCTGCCAGTTTTTCCGTGACACTTATAACATATATATATTATACATTTTATATATAGTTACTAAGCTACCACAAAATAGAGCATTCTAATCGACAATTATTATAAACAATTTTGCCTCGCGCGTTCCAGGTGGGTGGTTGACGTAGCCTTGATTATTCGCAGTTCTGTAAAGTGCCTTTAACCTTTACTATAATATACTATATATATATATATATAGAAAACTTGAGGGGCCCTTCGTTTTAGACGGATTTGAATGAAGCAGCCAAGCAGCCGGCAACTTCTTGAAAGCGTGCGTCCTAAGCATTTTACAATTACAATTATACATGCGGTGAAGCGAAAGGCTAGTTACCTTAGGAAATCCACATCAAAATACCTTCGAAATTATAATGAATATTGTGTCTGTGAGTACACGGTCTAACCACCGCACAAGTCCATTATCTTTCACTACACCGCATCGACCGTACCGGCTCAATTTATACATTATAATATGAAATACATGTATACTTTATAATAATGTACATATATATATGAATAGAATGTACAGTATACAAAATGAAGCAAAAAGCGCACGAAATCAAATCCCATTAACGATAGACTTTATATTATATAAAATATGAGACCTCAACATGGCTGGCATGCGCGTGATACGTAATTATACGAATCTGCGATGAATCATACCTGGTGCTGCGTATACGATTTACCTCCGCTCTATTCGATCGTCATCTTTGTTATTCTTATTCACATTGAGTTTTTATGTTGTTTATTGATGTTAAATATCATTTTTTTATATATAGAAATAGTACATCGTGTGATGTACTACGTGGCAACTAATCTGGGCCTCAACTCGAGAGCCGGTTTTTCATAGACTTTGTTTATTGTGTTTTTTTTTACCAACACATTTTTTTTTTCCCTAAAAATTGTTTTTGAGATAACCCACGTTTTTTTTGGCACTATTCAGTTATTTGCTCATTGCTCCATAATATTTTTTTAATTCTATAAGATATTATAGAATTGGCAATCAAATTCCATGCTTTTATAAAAGTGACAACATTTTATTTACTCCAATTTAAAATATACGTTGTTAGATCATACTTTTACGAACATTTTAATTTGCCCATATCTGCGTTTCAAAATTCCATTTAAAGCCCTGAATAGTATGACCATCTCCTTTTTGAATATTTTCTTCGACAAACAATCATTAATAATAACAACCAGAACCCCTATAACCAACCTAGAGCCCTGGAATATGACAAACACCTTTTTAAATACTAAATTAAATTACTAAGTACTAAATTGTCGTTGTTGTTGCAAGATAAATTGTTCAAGATAAAATGTATCGATATAATTTACTGCAATATCTTCCGAGACACTTGTCCGGAACTTAAGCATTATTGAATTTGGTAGCAAATTTTCATAGGTACACATTAGTTCAATTAACTTTGGTACATAATTTTTAGATTGGCACATTTTACATTTTTTATTGTTAAAGAAATGGAAATGGAAAGATATATTTTGTGTGCTTTCTTTTTTTAATTCAATGCAAGGAAAACTATGGCATCGAGACAAAGCGCGAGGGCAGAAGTGGTTAACACAAACACAAAAATAAATCGTTGGTCGGAACTACCCAGCAGAGGTTTTATTTATATTTGAGTTAAAACATCTGATGATCAATTAATTAAGGTAGAGTTGGCGCAAACAGCCGAACTATTTTAGAGTCTGTATAAATTATACTAAAGTGTAGTAACCATCCCTGTATATTATTTTCCATAAATTGGATTTTGCATTTGACCCCTCACCTTCTTAATGGAGTTGTGTGTTTGAGTTCGGGTAAGGTAATGTAAGGTTAATCATTTTTGGACTGGGCGCTACATACGAACCCCAAAACTTTATCCTGAAGGAATAATCCATCGGGTTTGATAGAACTTTTTATGGGCAATATTTGGCAATTGAATTTACCAGATATAGATAGATAGTAATATGAAGTTTTAAATCTTCCTACTACCGAAGCCGAATTTAGTTACTTTTATGTAATGCCTTAAATAGTTATAAATAACTCCATATAAATTGGACCACTTAAGTTATAACAAAAGTTAGAGAAATATTGGTCAATGTTATGTATATTATATTTGAATAATTTCAAAATGATTTAATAATAATTTGAATATTATGTGATTTGAATATTATATTATCCCTATACGCAAAGCCTTTTGAGACTTTTCTCACAAAATATACACTTATAAATGACGTTCATTAACTGAACAACGCAAATTGCGTGAATTTACAAGTGAGATTATATATCCGTAATACAGGACATATAACAAAGGGTTATAAGTCTAAGTTTCTGATATGAGGTGATTAATGAAATTATTATATTTTATATAAAGGTGCATATATACTATAGAATATTAGGTATGAACAAAACATTTCACTTATTGATTAAATGTCTAATCCTTATCAATCAACTGTTTGGTGTAGCTTAGCCCGAAAAAAAAACGATAAATGAGTGGAAACATTGCGCGTAAAATGCTTTTTTCTTGTTAGCGAAAAATATGACAAAAATATTTATTGATTTGTTATGTTAGTAAATCAGGCCAAACGGTGGGTGTTGGATTTATGTTCCGATATTGATATAATACCAACAAAATAAAAGGAAAAAACAAACACACAAAACAACTTACGGCTATGACATTTAGACACTTCTTATACCTGAAAATATAAAAAAATATTAGTACAACATTTACACAATATTACGTTTTTTTTAATTAACTAGCAAATGGACACAATTATATGCAGAATAAAACGTGAAATCCCGCTCCCAAAGGCACTTCACTAATTAGAAAATAAAACTTGTAAAATTAATTTCGCCAGTTCGCATTTGCTGTTTACTCTCGTAGTACTCAGTTAAGTAAATATAATATATGGAGTGGGAGTTGTGCAGACGATGACGACGTCCGACCGACAAAGCAACGCGGCACAGCATTTCAAAGCTTATTAAAGAAATTATATAATATTTCATATAAGGGCATTTAGAGTGATGTAATATTATTATGGAGAAAAACTTTTCATGCGTCTGTCTTTTTTGCGGCGAGGACGAAGATTGATATGCGTTCGTGTGTGTGTGTGCTTAAGCCTCCTCATAATTGCATACTGGCAGGCGTTTTCTCCATATAAATGTGACGTAAATGTGTAATTTGCATATTATTATAAGCATAGTATTTATAAATACATAACATACATATATGTAAAACTGTAAATAAAGCCAGGATTTTTTTATTTTTTGTTAAATTTGTTTGTTTTTTAATTCTATTTTAAATATGAGTCAGACTCTTTAATAATATTATAAAACATTTATTGTTATTTCATAAAAACCATTCTGTATTCTTACAAACAATAATACTTTGGAATACTTTGGATTGAAACAAAATTCTTTGCTATAAGTTATGTGAAATTAAAGAAAATAAAATTGTCAACATGCGAAATCAACTTTAATTTATTTGAGACGAAGACGAAAAAGTTTTAAAAGAATGTTTTAAACTTGAAACTTGAAAGCGGATGGTTTGATAAAAAGAATAAAATAATAAAAAATACAGTTGCAATATATATACAGCTTAAATTGCAATTTACTAGAAGAACTAATAAGATTTCAGTGTTTTAAGTATATATTTTATTTATTTGAGTTTTTCAATAAAATGAATTCAAAGCAATTTCGTGTGCTAGCCTTTCTCTAACAACCTTAGGAAACGATTTAAAAAATATTTCAAAATTTCAATGTAATAACTGTTCTCGTAATACACAAAAATAATAAACAATATAATAATAATAATTACGAATCTATAGCTCGGATTTTGTGGAAATGGTTTCTAAAACAATGCGCTATTAGTATATTTAAAAAAAAAAAAACAAATTAAATAGTGTTTAGGAGAGTTTGATGAGTGTTTGGTATTAAATAAAACCTATAATTCGACATTCTTATGATAAGTAGTTATTATTATCTTATTATTATTTCACGGCCGGGTCATTCGAAAACGATGAAGAAGTCAATCGACGCTGCAAAACGTTCGGTGAGGAGTGCCATAAAAACCTGGGATTTGTTTGAAACGCTCAAGTGATATTGTTGTTTTCTTTTTTTCTTTAGTTTCTTTGTTTTCTTCTGAAAACATTCCTTCCACCAGAAACAAATAATTAAAACAAGCTCAATAGCGAAAAATGTATTAGCCTCGAGGTCTTTTTATGTGCGCATACGTAACGGAGTTGGCAGTTTATTATTTTAATTCATGGCGCGCTTTGCTTTGAGTTTTGACTCTATAAGAACCGGCACGACCAGGCGCGAATCAAATATTGAAAGAATCTATGTCTCACAACATTAAGCGATACACCACGATCAATTTTCAAAGCCGTGGTTCTGATGCGTTCAGCAGGCGCTGGCACTATACGGTTTGGGTTTCCCATCTTATGGATTATCTTTACCTACAAAGCGCTGCCCACGATTAGCCTCAATTGCATGTGTTAACTCCACTTTAACATTTAGAGACATTTTTAAAAACACACAAGTATTTGTTTCATGAAAATAATAAATAAATTAAATTAAAATATAAAATAAATAATAAACATTTCACAAATAGAAGTATATTTATAATTAATTTTCCATTCACAATCAAAATAAAACCTTAAGTATATACAAAATCTTTTTGTTTTAATATAAATATTACAGGGTAAATTTTCTTTTAATGAAAATCTTGTAAAAAAAAATCAAATATACTAAAGTTGATTTTTTATTGTGAATTCAACCTAATTTGTTTGATTTTTTTACTTTGTTTAAGATAATGGAGCATCTCTCTCCGGTACTGTAAAATGATAAAAAATTTAAATTTGACAGAATTCTTTGTTACATTTGTTAACAAAATAAAATATTACATAAAAATACAGATAAAAAAACTTTATCTTTTGTAATTTTATTTAATTTAACAGCCATAAGCATGTTTTTGTTTACAATCATTTCTAAAGAAACTGTTAAATTTGATGCTGTGGCAGATGAATAATCTTTAAATCCAAGTACATCACGTAACTCTGTTAATTTTCATAGAAAATGTAAATTTCAAACTAAATATTAACAAAAACAACATATACTATAAAACATGACGTGCACACAAAACGGAACACACGGCTCAAACGAATTACATATAATCGGATCTGAGCGGATTTCCATGTGGTACTTCAGTACGCAATCAAGCGTATATAGAGGCAGGTGCTCGCACTTGGAAAGTTCACGTCATATGCAACGATGTCGCGCGTCGAGACGCTGAACGTACGTAATATACAACTGTATTACGTAAATATGTTTGAGTGTGTGTGTTCAAAGAAAGGTGAAGTTGCTGGCTGGGTGGTGCAGAATTGCATGGTCGTCTGTAGGTGTATATAGAGTGAGAGGGTGCCGTCTCGAGTATGCAAATCTTTATGCAAATGGCGTATATAATTTGGAATTTTTAATTTAATGAAAGCACTGATGCAGTGAAGCCTTTATATTATTATATAAATTAGGGGGGAAGGGGGTTGTATCGTGCACCAGCTCCGTGTGCTCATAGATCTTGGCGTGCCCAAGTCGTTGGCGTGTCGAGCTCGCATGGCACACAAGATTTATTGGTGTCCCTATCCCCATGATGCTTCTTTTGCGTATTTCTTTTTTGTATTTTTTGTTACAAGACGCTATGCTACACCGAGCCGTTGTGCAATAAACCATAAATCTCCATGCTACATTGTATTTATATGTTGTGTAAAGAGAAGTAGTTCTTCGCGTAATCTATATACAACAAATAGTTTGAAAGAACGAAACTGTAAATATGTATTAATATGTAATGTAATTTTAGCAGCGCAGCTATACACGAAAGTACATAAGAACACGACATCATCATCATCGTCGTCGTAAGCTTCAACACCACACCACAAGCGCAACAAAATCACTGCTCGACTGAGCACATGGAATTCTATAAGTCATCTTTTTGCGTGTTTGTTATTAATGAGCGATTCATTTTTAGTTTTATTATAAAATAAAGAGTGACTAATGCATAAACTTTTAGTTTACATTAAATTGTAACTGTTTTGCTATGAATTCATCCAGGTTTTCAATCTATTATTTCTGTTTAATCGTTTATAGGCTCTATGGTCTACGTGTTTACTCATCCTATTCGTTCACTATAAATCGCATTGCGCAATTACTCAGTTCTCTCCGTATATAATCTGAAAATATATACTAAGTCAATGACTGCATTGAGGCGCCAGTGTACCAATATTCATAAATATGTATATACAACAGACGCACTTATTTGTAATTATAAGTTATTGCTTTTTTAAATTGTGAGAAAATGTATTATACAGAGTGCATACAATGTAAAATGTACATACCCAACCCAAAGATATATAAAAAACAACATACGAAAAAAAGGCTGTTAGATTGTGTATAAGTATATGGAATATAAGATATTAAGATTAGCGCAAGCAACGCATGCATACATATGTGTCATCGCTAGAAATAAACAAGTGAATTCGTTTTATTTGCAAATGTAAATTTATAAATTTATATAAAGAAATGCATACATACATATGTTAGTATATACGAGTATATGACATGCTATAATGCCGACGAAATGTGCGAACAAAACATTCTAATGAAATGACTGCCGGTCTCGGCCAGATCATTGGTGATTCGCAATATTTTATGACATACACATGTGGTGTCTGTGTCTGTATGTGTGATTAGTAAGTTTACGTGGATGATGCGGAAACAGTCTAAGAATAGCCCGTCTTGTGACTCCACGTTTGGAAAGATCGACTTGCGAATGTGAATTTTTACACGCTGACGACAACAGTTCTTTAGAAAAAGCTTATAATAACAAATATTTTTCGTAAAACAATATTTATCTGAAAATTTAAAATAAAAATTCAACACTAACTAAAGATGATATTGTGTTGTGAACACTACGATGCCGGTTCGATCAAGTGTATAAGACAGATGTTGTTGCTCTTTTATTCTACTATTTGACATGCAACTGAAAAAGGTCACTCGTTTCGACAAATTCGTCGTTACAAATGGAACGGATAATCGGTGCCAAATCCATCAAAGAGACGAATTCAAGTTAGCATTGTTGGTAAATAGATCTGTCCTGCGATATTTTGCCATATTTTGCAGAAGCGAGAAACTCAAGATTTTGGAAGCTATTGTAACACTTTGTTAAATTATGAAAAAACTGTTGGAAAAATAATAACAAAGTACCAATAATTCAATAAAAAATAACACACTTTTTTATTTTTAAAACTGGCCACAGTTTTCTACTTTTGCAAAATCAATATAATATGCGATTTTTGACGGTACAATTACTGAATTACTGAAGGTTATTTACACATTCTCATTGGATCCTGTAATCCCTTGTGGGACATAGGGCCAGTGTGCGATGCCGCACACACGCCTGGCCAGGTCTCCTATTGGAGCTACTGTGCTCTAACACTAACAACACATCCCCGATGGTTAGGAGTCTTAATTTGCCCTGACGCGA
>JANSTU010039594.1:0-11086 GCA_027564075.1 Bolitophila hybrida | reverse complement strand
GACATCTGTCACTCAAACAACATGGCCGCAATGAGCTGTCAAAGTTCGAGCGTCCCTATTGGAAAACCCTTTATTATCTCTTTTTTTCGATTTTTGGAAAATTGTTTGGAGGAACCTGGCGGTAAAATTTAATTTTTATTATTGGGCAAAAATACTAATAAACTAATTAGATTTTTTTATTTTTGTATTTTGGATGCTATAATTTAAAGAAAATGAAAGCTTTTATTGGTTTTATAGTATTTTCGATTGCTTTAATTTGGCGAAAATTTCTTTTGGATTCAAAAATTTGCAGGATGATTCACAATAAAATAAATTAGTAAATACAAAAAGGAAAATATAAACTTTGAGCTCGGTAAAATGACCCGGATGTCAATGACCAACTCTTTATTGAGCACTTGTTAAAAGTACTCTCTCAATCTCTTCAGCTGCTCACCATCCATGACAATGGGTTACCGCAGGCATCCTTAACAGGATGTTTCGAGTTTGATGCGAGGCTTGTGAGCTCTTTTATTATCCGGTAGAGCTCCCCATGTCACCCCAACCTTGCTGCTGCCTCTGCTGCATCAGCCAGCCGGCTGACTTGTCTCCAAGCTCTTATCGCGTCTTACTTGTCTTTATGAGACTGTGCACCGCAGAGTATTGAGCACTGAGTTCTTCTTTTCGACGCTCTATTATGAGACGCCAGGACTCTTCTGAAACCCAGTGTTCACGTCTGCGGTACCGTGCACCGACGACCTCCTCAACACTGCTGCGAATGAAAAGCGTTGCAAATGCTTTCTACCTTCCAGCCAGTTTTTGATTGCTGTTTATAAGTGCTTACGAAGCCATTTAATTGAATTATTTATAGGTTCAGTAATAAGAAAATGTTTGTTGTGTATATGTATAAAAACAATATTTGTATTTTCGAATATATTTATTTAAATATTATGTCTCTAGATTTATTATAGGCCTTATGACAGTATGGCTGGTTGCGTTAACTCTTTATCTTTAATTATTGAGTATCAGGTTTTTGTATTTTTGTATACCCACAGTCAAATATAAAACATACTTTTTGCCCCTATCTCCCTTACGGGTAGTCCGAATTGATTTATCTTTTTTTATATATGATATGTATTAATATTACCAATCTATTTCGATATTCGAGGGGCAAGTAAACAATAAGTTTCCCAACGCTGTACACTCGCCGCGCGAGATACTAGGAGAAATCCGATAACACCGCCGTATTTGTAGGTTCCCCCGCGGTCACAAAATTCCTCAACAGTCTGGCGGCGGAGTTCTTCGAAGATGGTTTTCAGAAATGGATGAAAAATGTGTAGAAAAATCTGGCGACTACGTCGAAAAATAGTTTAAAGTACAAGCTTTCAGATGGTGTACTTCTCGATTGCAATAAAAAATGTCTTACACCTGAAAAAAACCTTTTTTTTACATGCCCCTCGTATATTTCGTATATATTTTAATTCAGCCATTTTTTTGAATGATGAATGCCTGTATGTTTTAACAATTAGCACAAAGAGCACACTAGAAAATACTATACAAGGACTTTTGAAATACGGCACGAGGAAACGTTCAAGATGTCAACGATAAAACGATAAATCCACGAATTAGATCGAACAGGGCTGCGTCATAAACAAACAAACAACAAGATGAGCCGACATTGTAGACCACATGTTATCATAAAATGCACTCAGGGCCACACCCACAGACGTAGTCTAAACTACATCAGTCCCATATGTTGGAACTCGATTCCAGCACATGTCAAAATGTTATTTTAGTTTTTCTTTCCTATGCTTAGTCTTTAATAATTGAACATTGAGAAATACTCTTAAATTGTATTACATTTTGTATATGTATGGTATAAAAGTGGTCGTTCTTGCAAAAATTGGCTGTTATTCAGGTTTGATTGGACCTATATCGAATACTTAAGCAGATTCTGGACCAAAGAGTGGATCAAATAAATAACTGGAATTCATGCAATTGTTGTGCAATATCCAAACAGTTCTTGAAGAAACCATGTTCCAAAAAATAAACAAGGCAGCGATCAATCTTGGTCGCCGTGATTTAGCGCTAGTCTGTGGTATTTTAACCGGTCACTGCATCAGGTTATAATATCATTTTCAGAAAGTCCATATTTATGGGATCAGACATATTGCATCTTTGCCCTCTCGATAAGATAGTAGAATATGACAAGAGGTCTGGTCGATTTTCGGATGTCTACCGATTCTAGTCAAGGGATGTATACTGATTCAATTCTGAAAAATGATCCCATTTAGCGGCCTCTACGTGCTAGACTCACCGAGTCTTTCCACCCACATCCTAAATCATCATCATCATCATCAAAACACATCATTTAGACAATACATTTTTTATTTTTACAAATTTAAAAAAAAAAAAACAAAAAAGTGCGGCGAGTGCGGTTTAAATTTTAAAATAATACGTAATAATGGTAATACCACCGAACGCGACAATTCTCCTCAAACACAATTCCCTAAAAAAAACTACAATAAAATTATTATTATTATTTTTCAGAATTGAATCAGTATGCAGTTATTGAAAAACTTATTTTGCAAGACTATAAAATCTTTTTTAAAATAAAAACTAATTAATTTATTTTTTTAAATTTATTTATTTTTTTGAAAAATTACACTTAATGGGAACCGGCTGAAAAAAAACTACAAATGTTCATAATTTTTAATTCTACGTTTTTGGGGCTAAATCCCCTATCAACCTTTTTGTTGAAAATATTATAAGCAATCAATTATTGTATATATCTTTTGTGTTGTTTTGTTTTTTTGTATAACCGTAACTTAATTGTTTTTACATGATATAATAGGTGTCAAAAAATTCCTGTGGTATTTTTTACAATTTTCAATTATTCATAAAATTGGTTACAATCATCCGATTTAAGTCAAATATGCGCCGTTTTGTTTAATGACTAGTTCCCATCAAGATGCCAACTTCATAATGCAACTCTTAGAGAAGCTGGCTTCCATATTGGCAAAAAACTCGGAGAGCCAATTTTCACAGGCCTCCCGGAGCTTCTGGCGCGTCACCAAAAATGTGTGTGGCCTGGCGTTGTCCTGATGGAAGACAATTCGGCCTCTGTTGATCTTCTGCATAAGTGCTGCCTTCAAGCGGTCCAGTTGTTTGGCAGTACAGGTCCGAATTGAGCGTGTCGTAAGTGTCCAAATTTTCATCGCCAGTCACCATCCGCTTCAGGGTCGTTTTTGTTGAGATTCAGCAGCGATTCGCATGCGTCGATACGGTCAAAGATGTTTTTCTGCGTCAATTCATGTGGCACCCATACTTCAAATGGTTTATAACGGTTTGATGACTTATGCCCAGCTCTTGACGAAAACTTTGAAAACATCGTTGTGCGGTGGAAATGGAAACAGAGATGCATTTTTGCCTATGTCGTAGTAGTACTGTAAAATATGTCGTATTTTCTCTTTATTTTGCTCCATGTTTGCGACGCTATAACTCACGAACGACTTAACCAAACAAAATCAAGCGCGTGTGTTAGCGCGTTAGGACCTTTCCAAGCTAAGCATGACCCGATGCGATAAATACAACTAGAACTACGCTCATGCAAGACTTTTTTTACAGTCTTTTATAAGATTATGGAATAATTTGAAATAGAATTTCTGTTGAGTTCGATTTTTAAGTTGTTTTATCCTATCACGTCAATTTTGTATCTACAGTTTTTGCGTATGTGACTACGCTTCGTGGGATTGAACTCGAATCACTTATAGCACTAAAGCTATGGCTTCCATGCACTTGGGCTACGTAACGCGGGTACGTGCTGCAGTACGTTTTGAGTGGCTTGGCTGTACCGTTCATCGTCGACAGCGCCATTCGCCATCGAATACGTCGTGCCATGCGCAGATTCATATTGTCAAAACAAATCAATTCTCAAGGGTTTATTGGTTTTAATTTGTGTTTTTTGTCAAGATATCCGTATGATGGCTGACTACTGTTGGAGCATAATGCGAGAATTTCCACAGGTTTAACACTCCAGGAAAATAATGCCTTTTTATTCTTTTTTTAATAAATATAATTTAGTTTTAAATATATATACTTCTGTATGAATAAAATATGTTATTACATTTCGTCAGTTCTCACCTTATTTGCCATTATATGCCCATTTTGTATGACGGGGTATGTTATTTTCAGTGGAAAAAGGGATATTTTTAAGTCGATATAAATAGCGATAATTTTTTAAATTCTTTTTCTACATAATAGTTGTATATTTCAAGAATATTCTGTTAATTTTTTAATTTTTTTAGTTAATAACCGAATGGAGTATAATTCCATGCACCGAATATACAGGACGCTACCTGAATGTATACAACGGATACGCTAACGCTAATAATATTTGACACAATATTCTTGAATTGTTATAAATTCATTTATTCTTTCATTAATATATTTATTTCAGTTCATTTCATTTCATTTATTCATTTATAAATAAAAACTGTTAATATTTTCAAATTCAGGGACCAAAAGTAAGTCAAAAACAATTCACAGAGCCAAGTCAATAAAATTACTTTTCCCAGTGTAATAAATAAATATTTTTCATTATGACAATATTTCCTTTTTTTTACAATAATTTTTTACACGTGCCTAACTCCAATAAAGTTGAATTTATTTTAAAAGTCTAGCACTTTAAATTCTAACACTGGGTCTCCACGAGAATTTTTTATGGCACGACTTATGTTATGTTATGACAGCAAAAAGGTAGGACATACTTAAATTATGTCTACGAAAATGTCCGACAGCCGACAGTTTTTACTTTTCATATTTTCAGTACAAAATATTCACATGATAAGTATTGTTTATTTGTTTGTAAAACTTAATGCTAAACCAAAGTTAAGAAATTTTAGTGAAAAATCTGTGTGCGTGTTCCCAACGCCTCGCCATGTTAGAATTTTTTTGACGTTTCTAGACATAAAATATGTCTGCACCGAAACATAATTTATGTCTCGTGGAGACCCATAAATTTTCAATTATTTATATTCTGTTCTGTTTTGACTGCATCAGTTGTCAATAACATATGCACATATGATTAAAACTAAATTAAAATGTTTACATATAATTAATGCATCACATATTTTGCAGTGTAATTAAATTATAAAAAGTGACATTTTTTCAATTATCATTTGAAAGAATGTGTCCGGAATGTAAAATATTATTTATATTTGTCACTAATAAATCTCTCGATGATTACTTTTTTAAATATATGCAATACATGCTTTCCGATCATCTTCTATAATTGCCATAATATTTGTGTATGTGTGTGAATGGACTGCTGAGCAGCGGCACATTTAAAACAGACGATTCGATTGAGCGCGTGCGCGGCTGGCTTTGACTGCGACGCGACGCGACGCTTTTTTGTGAGAGAACGCGAGAGCTTCGAACATATACTTAGATCGTATTCGCGGCGAACATATACACGAAACACCATGTGTTTGGCGAGCCGGTGTTGGTATACAATTGTACTACATGTATGCGTGAGATAGTGTATAAAATGTATGTGTGTGTGTGTTTATTATGCTTTGATGTTGGCTGAATAAATGATAGTACTTTTTTATAAGAGCGAGTTGAAAACAAAAACGGTTTATGTGCAAGTGATTCATTTAGTCGGCTTCCAGAGAACGTCGAGTAAGGAACGAATAATTATTTATTGTTCTGTGCCTGTTCTGTATGATTTTTTGTGAATTTCTGAGTTCTCGATTGTCGTGTTTGTACGGCTGCGTGTGTTTCTGTGCGTAGGCGTTTCTTTGTGTGCACTCATGCAGTTTATTTTTATGAGAAGTTCGTGTTTTTGATTTTTTTTTGTGAATTTTGAATTCAAAACAAATAAATAAACAAAGTTGCACATTATTATAAGAAATAATTACAAAAAGTAGTGCCAGATCTCGCCGACATACTATTGTTGATAGGAAAGTGTACAAATTGCAATATTGCATATGCAGTGCGCGCGCAACGGGTTGTGCAACGTAAATAAATAATGTGTAAGTGCAACAGCGTTCGTTTCACCTAGATTTCTCTGAACTTCCATCGTCGACATTGAGGAGGCCACATTGATAATATATATAGTATAATACTTTTCTGCCATTTAAGAGAAAAATACTATACATTTACATATATATATGAAATATTTGTAATTGCGCTAGAAACCATACACTTTATGAGCGATACTCAATTTATGCACCTACTTCTACATGTACATGTATATGTATACTGTTATTATACTTTTAATGTAGACGTTTCTTGAGAAAATGAAAATTTCTGCTTGTATTGTAATTTTGAGAGTTATTTTTGGTATGATTTTCGGGAATACTTAAGAAACAAAAGCATCAAGTAAACCTAATAAATATTATATAAATAAATTTGTATATTTTCTGCAATTATTTTAATAAGCATTAATAGAAATTTCAAATGCAGTTTATATATAAATATACGATTAAAACATGTGATGAAGACGTGCTATTTTAATATTTTCTAAATCGTACTTATTTCTTATCGTTTTTGACATACTTTCCATATAAGACCAAAGAATTCAAATCGAAATAGAGTTAATTACAATGAATTTCATATTATTACAATTCATACTATTTTTCTTGTATCTTACATTAATTTTACATTTCAAGATTTTTCCGTGCGGCTTTGGTGAAGAAATTGTGAATGAGCAACTGCAAAGAATTATAATTGGAAATGTTTAGCGTGTCTGTGAAATTAAATAACTAAATCAAATTTCGTGATTTTGCTATTTTCAATAATGAAATGATTGCGTATATGTGAAAACAAAGTTGTGGAAATTCAATTTGTTTATTATTTTTAAATAAACTGAGTGTATTCTATAATAACAGGTATATCGCCAATAATAAAAACAAATATAATTTGGTTTATTTTTAGATTATAATTTTAAATCTATATGCATACAAACTTATATGTTTTTTTTAATTATTTGGTTTTAATGGTCTTTATTGTAAATATTTATTAAATCATAAATTACAATGACGCAATGAATTCAATTAAATAAATTCTATAAACTTCTATTATCTTTCGATTTTATTTCTAACAATAAACAATGCATTGTTAAGAAAACACAATTTCATACAATTTTTCTATCACGGACCATAAATAATAATTAATTGCAATAAATTGATTTATTCTAAATCACCTCACAGAGCAGACATTAGGAATTCAAACACATGTTTTTTATGTCCTTTATTTAATTTATATTTTGTGTGTTTTTTGTTCCTTCATCTAATATATCCACTGACAATGCATACACAGATTAAATTCATGTTATAAAAGATTTATTTAAAAATATATTTATTTTCTTTATTCAAATTAAAGTCAAAATCATGAAAAAAATCAAACGATTCATTACTCATTTCTCATTTTGGAATTCGTCTCATTCTCAAGGTTACAGGTTACAAATATAATAATAATAATATGCATTATACATTTTACATATACATTTAATACAAATTTAATAGTTTCTAGATGATTAGCTATGGATATGCGGAACAAAAGTCTGAATGAATATGTTTTTTTTTGTTCAAGTTTGAGTTAATTACCTAACATTTTTTTTGATCCGTTTGGAAAATATCTGAAATAATTAAATCATTAGATTTATAGGTAATTTGCAGATGCGAATTTTATGAAGATTTTTTTTTTGTTGGCTTATGTTTTTTTCGAAGATCTCAGACAGTTTCAATATAAATAGTGAAGTGCGACTGGGATGTACTCTATCGTAACTGCTACATTAATGTTGTGTTGTGAGTGTTAGAGCACAGTAGCTACAAAAGGAGTAGCACAGCATAAACAGCACATATGCATGACCTGACCAGGCGTGTCAACCCGTAATGGTCAATAAATCTGGTGTGTGGCATCGCACACTGGCCCTATGTCCCACAAGGGATTACAGGATCTAATGAGAGATGACAAACTTGTATATAGGGGGACTAGTGCTGGTAGGCACATTCACCTGTATGAACACATCGTAACCTAGATTACGCTGATTATGCTTGCTTGCTTTTCTTCAAGCCCAGTCGGCCTTCGGATCAACGCAAAAAATACGAAAATTATGTGGCTCAACACAGCGAACGGGCGAAGCCAATCTAAATCAACGGTTGCTTCCCTTCGTAATGATATAAAATATTGTAAAACAAAAAAAAGCTGGGGATCTGAATAATTATATAATAATATATATAATAATTATAATAATCATAATATTTGTATTTGAATAGAAAATTACAGTTATAGGTATTATAAAAACTATCAAAAATGCCAATTAAAGTTTTTGTAATAAAAGGGCTTTCTGGTCATCCTCTAAGGATAGTGCATGTGCAGTGTAAAAACTGGCTGCGCATATCTATCCTTCGGGATGTCAGTTGATTTTTATTCCATTAATTTTTGCAATCGGGGCCAGTGTCTGTGGGTAAACATATCCTTTTATTATGCGATTTATTAAGTGACCCAAAAAACGCATAAAAAATCGGCCGGTAGGATTCTGGCTATAGGAATCGTCTGAAAAAAAATAATACATATTTGTTGGAGCTTGAACCAATAACTCGAAAAAAAGTAGAACATGACTAAATGGCGGTCATTTGATACAGCTGCTCTTGCGGCATCAGACATTGCACCTTCGGCTCCAGCAAAAAGTTTCTCGTCAGCGTTGCGGACAAAATTAAAGGCTTCCTGTCCAGCGGTGATTACCATCAGTTCCATGATTTTTAA
This sequence comes from Bolitophila hybrida, assembly GCA_027564075.1. Classification (NCBI taxonomy): domain Eukaryota; kingdom Metazoa; phylum Arthropoda; class Insecta; order Diptera; family Mycetophilidae; genus Bolitophila; species Bolitophila hybrida. The sequence continues at coordinate 2,338 of JANSTU010039594.1, read as the reverse complement.
CATTGCACGATATATGTTATACTTTTGCACTTTTGTTTTTGCGCCGCAATATGAGTGATTCGGAACAATTCTCCATATGCATGCGTTGATGGACTCGTTGGAATTCTGCGTGTGTTAACACACCGAAAAATAGTATATTAAACGTTACATGCTGTAGAAATGTGCACTTTTCGTCTATTGAAGACAAATCCGTACAGCTGATGCAATTTAATTAAGGTAATACTACGTTATGATTTTACGTTTGTTTGTAACATAAACATGAAGTGTAAATGTATGAAGAATAATAAATATAAACATTTTCTTTTTTGGAATACCTATATCCTGTCCTCGACCGGTTGGCTATGTCGATTTTACAACAAATGAATACAATCCCAGACAATTGACTTGGGCTTTTTTAATGGAATGCGATTCAATTGCACATAAGACTAAGCATGAAACCACAGTGTCGCTCTCATTCTAAGTTAAAAGGTCCGTAACTATAGAATGATATGCCTAGTTTAGCCACATTTTCATACTAGCTCAGGACCAATTGATATTTGCTATCTGTTTTTCTTAACATTTTTTACTTTTTCCCTATTTGGCTATATTTTTTTGAGAGTGGTTGCTGTTTTTCGAAAAATTCCCTAGCTTCTTCGTAATTTGGCTAATTTAATACTTAAGTCAATAAGAATCCGATTGATCGAAAATGCATCCCGAAAAGACCGCCTTTCCCTAGTTTGATTGAGTTCTCGATTGGCTATCAGATCGTGGAGATCGGGAAGAGTAGTAGAGTAGTGATCGAAACATTTGGACAATTGGATCCAGAAGATTGTGGGGTATGTTGCTTACTCAGTCCTAAGTACGCCATTTGGAAAATATTAGTATATATTTGTAATCATCCAATAGCTGTATCTAGTTCTTAGTCATGATCATGAATCATTCAGCGGTAAACTGTTTGGCGTATCATTAAATGAGACCTTGCGGTTAGTGCAATCCTTGATTTGTGAATTGAAACCTGCTCGGCTACACCATGTTTAAATTTAACTTATATAAATAAAAGCAAACATAAACGCTGCCACCAATTGTTACAACTGTAATTAAAAACAATTTTCAAGCATGAATTAAGTAATGCCGCATCACAGCACATAGACAATTGATCTGTAATGTCACCACAAAATAAATTACTAAAATAGGCATAGTCACTCGAATATACAATAATTACATGTTAAAAACGACGCGTCGAGCCACAGAGGAACTAACTGTTATCGCTACTAGCAACATCACTATAATTATTCACATCCCAAAATGAGTAAATACTATATTCTTCTCAAAAATGAAACGCACAAATATGGAACGATTAAAAGAAAATTACAATGTTATTTCATGCGTACTCTGTGCTTTAATGACTATGTGAAGTAAATAATTGCAATTACACGAAATGTATTTCATACTCGTCGCGTGCACAAGCCGGCGCGGTGTGGCTATACTATACCATATTGCGTGACCTTCGCGTGCAGGCTGGTCATGAATAATAATTTCGGAATGTTTTCTTCTTTTCGCACTGTTGATTTACAAAACTGTCTTCATAAGGGGCATGCGTACGTGCAATCAAATTAAATTACCATGCACGAGAGAAATGACGAAACGTATCAAATGCGCTCTACGCATTGAAAAACCGTAATTGATTAGATTACTTTTTATTGGTTCGGTTTTTGCAATTATTAAGCATAACATTTGTTTCTTTAATGTATATTTGCTTTTTTAAATAATTATTTTTTTATTTGTTTGCCCAATGTACAATTACATCACTTAAATATTAAGACATTGACTTGTGTCAGACGCACCTCCAGGGCGCAGCTTGGCTGCGTTATCAGCAAACATTTTGGCTTTTGCGACCAGCCATTTGACCTGTATGACTTTCGATACGACACTCGCTGATAAATGGAAAATGTCTATTAATATGTGTTTATTAGTATGCGTTCAAAAGGAGATTCCAAATGCTCTATTTAGAAACAGATACTTTGCATCACAGTTCAATCTAAATTAGAATTATATTTGTTTATCAGAAACTGCGTTTAATATTAGAAATACTTATATAAATGAAGAAATTCGTGCCAGCGATAACATAAAAAAATGTTTTTTTTTGTAAAAACGGCTAGAAAATCAAAAGTTCTTGCAAAATTTGATAGAAACAATGCACTATAGTCACGAATGTGTGAGCTGTGAACGTCATTGAGGAGATAAGGAATGGTTTTTATAATCCAATTGTATCGGTATCTAAGCATGATAAGATAGTTTTTATAGATGAATTTCATATTAGTCCAAGTTCATTCACTATATACAATTCACAAATATATGA
>JANSTU010039583.1:0-11086 GCA_027564075.1 Bolitophila hybrida | reverse complement strand
TTTCCTAGCAAAAAACACCCTTTTCCAAACAAAAAATAACCGTTTTCCTAGTAAAAAAAAACCGTTTTCCTAGTAAAAAATAACCGTTTTCCTAGTAAAAAATAACCGTTTATTAAAAACAACTAATTAATAATTGTAAAAAATAACCTTTTTCCTAGTCAAAAATAACGTAATTTTTTTTTTCCTACAGTAATTTAGAACAGTTTACTTTTTTACAATTAACTATTATCTCCTTACCAATGTAGACCAGCAACAGCTGACTCAGTTGATCACGTGTTAGATCACCCTTTGGCAGCATCCAGCGTCCAACAATTAATATCAGCATCAGAAACTGTTCGATAAGCGTTATCCAGGTGCTCGGATCCACCTGAATATCGGGCAATTTTATCTGCACACCCAGTAGTTTGTCTAGCTTCTTTAAATCAGCACTTAATGCGGTCAAATTAAGATTGCCAGTTTCCTGCTCGAAGCGCATTCGGCGATCAACCTTATCCAGTTCAAGCAGCCAAATGGCTGGCACAACGCTGCTCAAATACAAAAATACAGACGGACAGAACCTATATATATACAAATAAATAAAATTTAGGTCAACTCATCTCATTCGGAGCCATCAAACACAGAGCCGTGCTATATTGATCTAAATTTAATATAGTATATATCATATAAAGCCAATATATATGAAAATGATATCAAACGAAAAACCAAAATAATAACAAATCAAACTGGAGACAGGACAGAAAAAAATGAAAATCATTTAAAATCAATCGATATACGAATGTATTGTGTTTATCAAAGGTATAACGCACGACGCATATTAACAAATACACATCGCGTACACACCTACAGCAAATTTCCGGTTTCCGGTGCAGTTTCCGCGATACCAACGAAAGAAGTTAGCTTTAAGCTTATAATACAATTAAACCGATTTGAATAAATTCTGTTCAGATACGCGACATAACACTTACTTTGTGTTCATTTCTCAGAAAGTAGTAAAAGCGGAAAACTCCCGTGTACGATGTAAAAAACTAAGAAATGCCGTAAACAAACTTCATTAAAAATAGTATTCTTTGTGCTGCATTCTCTTCGCGACGTAAATGGCCAGAGCGAACGTCTCGACAAAAAAGAGCGTGCTAATAAAATAGCCCATGCGAAATAACGAGGCAATTTGTGACTGTATGTGTCTGCATGAAAGAAAAAAAGAACGCATTGGAATATAAAGACGCCGAGCTGGTTCGGACTCGGAAAAGCTTTCATCTAAGATGACGCGCGACACGACTCAAGTTCAAAGTACACACAGTAGTACATTATATTTTTTATTGAATGAAATCGCATTCGCGATTGTAATTCTATGGCGCATACAAAAACAATCGCATTACCATCTCCACTCCTGGTTCTTTTTAATGGCCAACGTGAACAGACCCTCGAGCACCAGTAGACCGATCGGTGCACACAGATACCAATATATGAGATTCTCCTTGTTTCTGGCCACTTGCCAAATGGCCACGAAGCCGTGAGTCCCGAACAACACTCGCGTAATAACCGCTTTTATGGTTGCAATTAGTTTTGCCATGTTTACGGTCGAAGTGGCGGATCACGTGCGTGTTTTTCACACTCCGCACATTTGGCTTTTGTTCAAGCCAAAACCATAGAATATCTATCTCCTTGCCATCCACCCGAAATGAAGTACAGTTATTTTTTATTTTGTTTTTTTTTCACGATTTCCACATGCGATACGACCACAAAATCGACAAAAAGCACGCGCAGCACTCAGATCACAATTTTAAAAGAACAGCTTTACGTTTTTCCACAAGCAGCCATAGGGCGCAAGGTGATTTGTTGGACTAACCGCCCGCGCCATCGAATGTCTTTGAATTTGTATAATATTATTATATGATATTATATATGTGTATAGGGTTTGCGACACGATAAATGCTCGCGCGCGGTTTCTTTGTGTGATGGCGCGCATGCCGAATTTTCATTGACTAAGGGAAAATGTAACGTTATATATTATATGCATATATTATGGAATAGTAGTTTTGATAAATATTTGTTTATTTGCATGTGAAAGCGATTCTTTTGTGTACTTTTTTATATAATTGCATATTGCACAATTTTTGTTACAGAATGGGCTGGTCAATGTGTATCTGTAATAAAATGACTATCGACTGACATTCTCAACATAGACCAGAAATATGGACTTCTTGATTCTCATCTACCATTTTTACACCTTGCTGCAAATAATGTCATTAAATGCCATTTAATACCCGTAGGGGATTTCCCCCAATACCAAAACCTGTAATGGTAGTAAGAAGACGATAAATTGTTAGAAAATGATTGTTTAATATTCTGTGAATGCCAAAAAAAATATTTGGGTGCCAAAAAACGCGTGCCGATTTTGAGTACCCAAAAAATACACGGGTTTGACGCTTTCTTGGGTGTTACTGGACTTCAAAGTAAATTAGGTAAACACCACCGTGCGACTGTCCTGGAGGGAAATGGTATCCTATAATTGAATTGCTTTTATTTCCACACCGTCGCTCTGAATAATGATGGCACTCTCTTAAGTTGCTCAATGAATATAAAAACTCGTTATACTTTCTTTAAAGGTTACTTACAGCGTCCTTAATGCTCAAATTAAAATGCTTTATCTTTTTTGCAGCTTTAGCCATGGCGACCTCCATGGTCTCCCGTTAAAACTAGCTCACGACTGCTATAGTGATCCTGCAGTAGGTATAATAGTAAAAAACGAAATCATTTGAACATTTGAACGTTTACCACAGTGGAAATTAGCCCTAATTTTAAACTATTGTGAACTCGCCCGCTGTTCGCTATAACGGTCTTCGCTGTCACAAAAATAAATAGTATACTGGGACATTTGAAAGTTTACACACAGTGGAAATTAGCCCTAATTTAAACTATTGTGAACTTTCCCACTGTTCGCTATAACGGTCTTCGCTGTCACAACAATAAAACTAAACACACTCAAATAAACCGAGTGTTTTGACCGGCCAGGCGTTTTTTTAATTTGATAAAGTTTTTAAAGTTTAATTTATATTGCAGTGAAAGACGGGTTACATTTTTTTTATTTTTAGAACTCCAAAATTTAATTTATACCTCGTTTATACCGGAAACTCCTCATAATGCCAGGCGGCATAGCGGCAGTGTGCATAGCGTCATGAGCACATCAACAAATCAACATCAAGCATAGCGTCAGGAATATTGAAATGGAATGCGGCCATGTGGCAACGGATTTGAAATATGGAAGAGTTTAAGGCTACGAATTTAGCGCACACCGCATAATTTTATTTTCCATTAAATTATTAAAAATCTCCCACTGCAAAAAAATCTTACCAATTAATTTAAATGTGACCTCGAAGCTCGTTGAAAATAGTGTCCTAAGGCCAACACCTTTTGAATCACGCTTAGGAAAAACAACGCTTGAGAATAGCGGATAGTAGGTCTTGGAATAGTAAAATATGGTCAACAGCTTTTAAAAGACGCTTAAGGAAAACAACTCTTGGGAATGGCGAATACGGAGTCGTGGAATATGACCAAATCCAATAAATTACCCTTTTTGGGAAAATCGCTACCATATCTATTAACAGAAAAACACCACTCTTCTAAATTTCAATATACATATTTCATATTTTTGATTTTGTTTCCATCCTGACCTAATAAACGCACTTATTAATCATGACGATATGCCCGATGATTTTATTTGTGTCATGACGCTATGCCCACTGACGCTATGTCCCGTTACCGTTTATACCCACTAAATTGAGAGCCGATTTTTAGTAAAAGTTCATTTTAAAAATGATGTTAGATATGTTTAAGATCAAGAAAAGTTCAAGGTTCATATTTTAGACATGCTAGCGCAAGTCATATGGAACTGGATTCGAACTCACGGCATCTGGTTTGAGAGGCAGTAAACAAGAAAACTGTTCTGCAGTGTAAAAAAAGTAAAAGTATAATGTACTATTTGAAAAAAAAATATATGTGCGAGTTAAGGTCAAAAATAAGGTTATCTCTCTTTTTTGAACCTAGCTCCCACAAAAATTATATTTCTATTAGTAAATTTTACCTTTCCTTTGAAATAAAAAGGTTTTTTTATTTAAACAGTGACTCGAAGAAATCATTGACCATTACGGGTTCACACGACTGCTAATGTGCTGTTTTGTGTAGTGCTACTCCTATTGGAGGTACTGTGCTCTAACACTCACAACACGTCCCCGATGGTTGGGAGTCTATTTATGTTCGGAATCGTGAATCATCAACGCCAACATACACTTCTTGTTCTATACAGGGTGCGTGTGTTAATTGATGGCATTAATGTTCCGTTATTCCAAATCAATAAACTATTTCGAAAATAGGCTATTAATAGCAAGAGGAACCTACTGATTCAAAATGCTATATTCGAAAAACACTTCGGTCTGCCGGGCCGGGATCGAACCGGCGACCTCCCATAAATGGTTAAATGGATATATTTTGATAGTGGATAAAACTATAATTACAGATTAATTCACTTTTAATGGCCATAAACTAGAAAGGTTTAGTGCTGTTCAACAAATTCTGATGGCCATAATGTTATGTTTAGTCTCTCGATATACATATTTAAATATATTTAATTCAGTAATGACAAAACACATTATATACAGAACGCATTATTATAATTTTAAAAAAATATTATTTTGTATTGTTTTTTATGGTTAATTTTTTTTTTTTTTGTAATATTTCTCTTAATCTTAATTCTTTTAATTTCTCATTTAAATCAAGCGCAAAATGTCAAAAAACTGCGCCATCTAATATTTCTTCGAAAAACTAACAACTCGGCGCACAGCTCTACTTTCCAGTGCATTAAACAGCACATACACTACAAACTTCACCCCATTTACACTGTTTGATCATGTTTCTTCTTCTCGCAAACGCATTGTTGTCACATCGTGTCCTTTCGCACCAACACAGATCCACAGGTTGCTTACTATTGCGCATGGTTCTTTTAGTGTGAATGTTTACAAAACTGACACTGGAATGAAACGTCAAATATTAAATAATTCACAATAGAGAACGTTTTTGTTTGTTGTTGAGATTATAGAATTCGATAGTGAAAATAATGAAAACATTGCACTTTTTGATTGGATATTATGCCAATATAGCAGCTAATCAACGAAATTAAATTACTTTGTCTACAATAAAACAATGAGTTATTGATATTTAGTCATTATATAATGTACACAATAAAGGTACACGTACAATGACGCATTAAAACAGTGAATTTCGTGATATTTTACTGGGCGGGGACAAAACATATACATAATGGAACTAAAGTACTGGAGCTGGTTAACTGTGGTTGCCTGCGTACTGCTAAACGTGTTTGGCTGGTTCTGGGTACTGGTGCTTATTCTATCCGGACTGGCTTTTATCGTCGGGTGAGTCGTATGAGATTTTACAAAATCGTATGTATAAACCTGTTTTTTTTTTAGCTTCCTTGCACTTGTTTATCTGCATCACGGTGACGTGGAGGAATTTCTGAATGAAAGACTGCCAGAGAATCCCTTGGATGCACAGCGCAAACGTCTACTTGGTCTGAATCTAGGTAATATTAAGAATGCTTTCTATATTGTATATAAATATATTTCCTTGAAAACTGCATGGCCTCTCTATATATAGTTTGTGTATGTCCATTATGAACTTTGCCTGGGTCTGTGTCGTACTTTATCCTTGTTAAATTTATTTTGGAGTTTTGCATGCGAAACGGTAACGATATTAACTTTTCGTCACACTAACATCGCTCTCTATTTCACACCCTTATTCCAAACGCGTATCCTCAGATTGCGATCAAAAACCTGTTTTGCATGTACTGCCTAACGTTGCGGTGCAAACGAGCGGATCCGCGCGACACTTGAAACCTACAACTTTGCCACAGCAGGATCCGCGCAAACGAAGTCTTATCGATTCGGGCATTGACTTACTGTTTAAGAAGCATCCGAAGAAAGAGAGTGCCGCCAGCGGTGGCAGTCACTTTAAATCTCATATTGCTGATTTGAAACGTGCGGACGTTGTTTTAGATAAAGGCGATGAGAGCACGGTACCACACGATGAGCAGTATAAGTGGAGGCCGTTCGAGGCGATAAAGATCTACACGGATCGACGGAAGAGTCATGATGCGACCGTTAAAGGTTTGTGTATGGTTTTATGAAGACTTTGTTTTAATAATATGTATTACAGGACAAATTCATGCAGCCGAGGACTGTTCAAATCCAAAAATTCTTCTGGAACAAGATTCTCCGAAGAAAAAAGCGATGCTTAGCGGCAACAAGCCTATTGACCGACTATTGCACACCATTATTGACTATATCCTGCGCGACTACATTGAGTCCTGGTTCAGCGTGGTTTCCGACAATAAGGAGTTTAGTGAAAATCGTACACGGCACTGTATCGAAGAGAGTATTCAAAATATTTGCAATCGGTTCGTTATGCTTTCATTTTATTCTTGATACATTTATTGACAATATTTTAGTATTAAAACCGTCCAATGGGTTCCACTGATGACCACTAAACTAGTTGAACATATGGCAACCCACTCGCGTCTTTATCGACTCGCCACACAGGCCACCAGTACACCTACAAATGATGTAACGCGTGAATCGAAACCCAGGCATTCTCCGCAAAAGCGTCCCAAAAAAGAGCAGCACAGACGCAACAAAAGTGACACGGATCTCAGCTGGTACCTGGGCACGAGTTCGGTACAAAAGAACGTGGCTAATTCGAAGTTCTATACGCAGCATGCTGTCGAGAGTGTACTTTTAGATCCAGAAGCAAAATTGCTAAATGCATTCTTTAGCGCTAGCGATCTTTACAAAGCGGAATGTCTTGACGAAAAGACACTAGAAAGTGAGTAGTTTAGATCTGTATGTATTTTTGCTTGATTAATTTTGTCTTGTCATTTAGAATATTTAACCACAGTTATGGAAACTGTGCTATATTTTTCACTGCCACCAGAGGATTTTGCTTGTTTGCCGTTGCGTACATTTCTATGCACCCTGCTGGCAAATGTGGTTTGCAAACCGCTTCTAGATATGTTATCCGATCCAGACTTTGTCAACTTGCAAGTGGCCAAACTGGTAGGTCTACAAAAAACACTCTAATAAACAATTAAATATTAAATAATCTATTTACAGGTTAGCGCAGAGCCACCGCCCAGTGAATTCATGATTAAACTGATACGTCAGTGTTCGGATTTATCAGAGCTTAGGGCCTGTAGACAGTTCATCACCAAGGAAATGGAAACTGTATGCATTTTTTAATAGTACTTATCTGTTTACACATTACACGTTCTCTTGTACAGAAATTCAAAGAGTCCAGCTCTAGCTCGGAGTTGAACAGTCTCAAGTACATACAGAAGCTAATCGATCTGCGCCTCAGCTATCTCCAGAGCAGTAAAACAGATTTTTCACGTGCTGATCGTGACAAAGCGGCTTCAACTTCGAATCTACCAATTTTAACCTTAGACGAACTGCTCACCAAAGAGCTGGCATTGTCTTACTACCTGGACTACCTCAGTATTTTAAATCTACAGAGATATGTGATATTTTACCTGACCGCTCAAGGTGAGCTGATATTTAAAAGTTTTGTTTTTGTGAGATTTGTTATGTTTTATATACAGAATGGAAGTCTACTGCAGCTCGATGCGCATCGGAATTGTATACGACCAAGCAGCAGAAAGCAACACGTGATGATCTGCTGAAGAATCTCCGAGAGAAAGCCTCGCATATGTGTCTTGAGTACCTGACAGTACCATCGAATAATTACCTGCACATCGATGCAGGACTCATCGAAGCGCTAAACTTTAAGCTCAAAGACAGTAGCATCTCTCCAGAGGCCACCTGGTTTGATTCGATCTGTAAGTTTGTGTATGAGAAACTTAAAAATGAACCAGTTTTTCTGGCTGACTTCTATCAGAGTTCTGCGTACAAAAAACTCTTGCTCGAGCTCGAATTCTGTGGCGTCTCAAACGGTGAACCAATGGATCTGGAATCAACGTTGTCCGGTTTAAGCTCGAACTTTGATACGGGCAGTGACAGTAATTCGGGTGACATACCTTTTGATGATGATCTGGAAGAAGAAAACAGTGTGGATGTTGTATCTTCTGGTATTGTTGGAGCAACCTTTGATTTATCATGTCTGCCGATAATGTCAGGACCACTGCTTGATGTCGGTGGCTTTAAGCACTCGCGATCGCATAGTGACTGTACGGGACTGACACGTACCATGCCTGATGTACGGTTACCTGAAAAGCAGCTAGCTACTGTTGAGATAAAAAATAATTTACCCGTCCCTGTGACCGATGAACCACAACAGTTACACGTATCGGGTTTGTTACCAGTACAACCGTCCGCAGTGCCGATAAAGGAACATCTTCATCAACAACAGCTCCAGGCAAAGATAATAAACACGGCCATCCACTGTGAGGGACAGTATGCTGTGTACGCAATACAGGTGTCAGTCATAGAAAGTGGTCAGCAGAAGAGCTGGCACATTTATCGGCGATATTCCAAGTTCCTGGAGCTTAAGAAACAGTTGGTGAAGAAGGTAAACCATACCGTTCAAGTGTGTTGCAGAAGATATAATAAAAAATGTCTTTCAGTACCCAAATATGTCAAAAGTACCTTTTCCTGCAAAGAAAGCATTCCAGAATACACAGCGTTCAGTGCTGGAACATCGAATGGCTGTGCTTAATGAGTTCTTGGCGGCTGTGTGCGCCCGTGCCGAGGACAGTGAACAAATCAAACAGATTATGCGTGAATTTATGGAGCCCGACACTGACGATCGTCGCATTCAGGGTGGCACTGTTGTGCGAACAGTAATTTTTATTCTATTAAATACTTTCAGTTAATTAAAATAAATATTTCTTGAAAATAGATTGATAACATTGTGAATCCGTTAAAGAGTGGCATGCGTACGATCATTAATATGCCGGACACGCTGGTCGGCGGTGAGTTTCCCAGTTTCGTTTTAAAAATAAATGCCTGACAAGTGTGATATTTGTATAGGTATTGCCAAAATTTTGCTCGGAAAGGGACCAATGAAGGAGGCGTCTTTCTTGGACGTGACACCGATACACTTAGAGGTAGTTATGTTAAGAAGTATAATACGTAATTATTGCTTTTTTAAAAAATAATGTAGCATTCCTCAGAATATCCGGCACTCACAGCGGCATTGAATCTACTCGACGAGGTGTTCGATCTGCAAGCCCGTTCGCAGTGGCTACGACGCGGCATTATAAATCGCCTGCTTGGTAACTTCGTCTAATTCGTTTTAATTACGATAAAATTCATAATACCTCTACTTTAGGTGCTCCGTGGGTAAGTCATGCGGCTAACAAGAAAATTCTACATGCAGCTAAAACTCTGATTGACCTCGACAAGTTGGAACACTTGCTAAGCACCATTCTGTAAGCTATAATTGTTTTTATATTATAAACCACACTTGATTTTCTTCAAAATCTTAAATTTATATTTTTCAGCAAAACAATTTGGCCAGATGGCAAGCGACAGAATCGCTCAATGCCACGCGAGGACAAGACAAAGCTTCGCACACGAATGGCAGCTAAGATTGCACTATTTGCTCTGTTATCGGGTTAGTAATTCGATATTTATTTTTTTTATAGTTTTTATTTGTTTTATTTCTTACAGATGATCTTAAACATGTGGTCGGATCAGAGACAACACGTCACGGTCTGCTCGGATGCTTTGCAATGTGGCAGAACAAAACGCTGAACCTTCGACTGGCTCTGGTGCTACTCAACGAAATTCTCACCACAGTATACCGTACGGAAAGTATGACCAAACACTGCAAGACGCCAATGGCATAGGCCATAGATAAACGGATATAAATTTATTCTGAAATTGTTATTTAGTCAAATATAATATTGTTATTGTTTTTTTTTATTTATTGCCGGTAAGGGACACGTTTTTCGGTCGTACTCACTATTTTCAAATAATTATATAAATAAGCAATAATATAAATTAAGTAAATATATTGAACTTTGTATCATATCGAAAATAATCATAATTATGGTTTGTGTTAGACCTAACAACTGTGCATTTATTGTGTTTATGTATTTTATGTTCATGACAAGTACCATACGTCATCTGGAACAATTTCTTGTGCTAAACGAACTTAATCCTGAACACGATGCCCGTCCTTCCTGTATATTGATGCAAGAAAGGACTAAATCTTTATAGATCAGAGTTGTCAGCCGATGGTAACTTATCGGCGGCGGCTGACTACAAATTTAACCGGCTATCGGCTGCCGTTATTGAAATATATAAATATATAGACAACAAAGAGGATTATTTTAAAAATTTTAATTTGGTTCCAAATACAAATTTAAATTGATTTCCATAATTAAACAAAATATAAGCTGAGCGTGAGTTTCTTGTTCCGGAAAAAAGTTTTTTTCAGAATCGCAGAGTGAGCATTTCTTGCGGTATTAAAAAAAGAAAAACAACACGTATTTGACAGGTTCAATTAAAGCACTCTCTCATAAGTACCTACAAGTGACCGGGAGAGAGGAGAGACTACATGTTCATTACACTGGGTCTCCATGAAACTTTTTATGGCAAGACTTATGTTATGATAAAGTCTCGTGGAAACAGCAAAAAGGCAAGACATAAACTATGTCTACGAAAATGTCCGGACTTTATGTCTTGCCATTATTATTTCAAGTGGTCGAATATTTTTTGACGTTTCAGAGTTTCAGTAAATAATAACAATAAACAATCAATAATAATGAAAGAGATAAAATTGTGCCGCGATTGTTTTTTTTGTTTTAATGTTTTTTAATTCGTTTAATACGAGAATTGAGGCTATGACTAGGGAAAAAAGAATTTTCATATATAATATTTATTTTTGAAAGACTTCTGTTTTGCAAGTGTCCAAAAATGTTAGTGAAAAATCTTTGTGCGTGTTCCCAACGAATGTACGCCCAGTGTTATTCTTCAGAGCAATAATATATACATTCTGTCAAATAAGTACCCGGAAATTTGAAATAAAACACAAACAACTTATCAATCATCTAAATTTA